>UZAN01039508.1:101133-148022 GCA_900618425.1 Echinostoma caproni
GTCACAGGCACCAGGCACTATTGACAGTCTGACGGGGGCACTAAAATGCGGATCACAGACGAACTACAATCAAGACAAAACAATTGCTCAGAGCTCTTTTTCGGTCATCGAAAAGATTTCCTAAATAAAGAACTGAACACTGCAATTAAGGAAAATTTAGTTCTGAAATACAGTTCGCTGCATTTCCGCTGGTGCTTACTGTAGTTTATATATAACACTTGATGATCGTCTAACATAGTAATAGTAATATAGTTCTCTCTTCCGCTTATGTGGTTAGCACGAGATTGCAAGACGGATGTAGAACTCCTTCTGATTACACAGCTGAGGCTTTCGGCGATCAATTGTTGTAGCATCTCCAAATGTTATCAGCCGTCCATTCGGAGTTGTGTAAATAATCCACAATAATTCTAGAGTTAAATCGTTTTCGAGTACTGTGGTGTGTTCTTTATATGAAGATTTTCATCGCATTTGGACGAAAGCAGTAAAATGCACATACAAGTTTACCAACGGTGCCTGATGCCTTCGAAAAACCAAATAGGCTAATATAAACATCAAGCATATAGAATGTTGAACAGTTCTAAGCCATATGAGATTGCACAGCCCTTCATCGTCGTGCAATGAGACCACAAGGCTTCAGCGAAGAGCGGGTACATGCAACTTATAAAAGAACTTTAGCACTGTGCCCGGCTATGTGAGTTATACAATCGGACCGCATCACGGTGAATGGAACAACAGTAGGCAATGATACGCATCACTGCAGGGAAGATATCAGAAAAAAAATACGGGATAAATTACTCGGAGCACAGGTTGAACATGATTGTTAGGAGGATTTCACATTCGGGGCTTTTGTGAAAAAAGGTGTGACACCCCGCAGCTCAGAAATATAAGAGGATGCTCAATTCACAGAGACAACAAACCAGGTCGAACATAAGCGCAGGATGCATTCTATAAATGTATGCGTGTGCGTGTGTGTGTGTGTGACGGATGGGTTGTTAGCATACTGCTCAGTTGGGAGGGACGGGGTAGGTAGTCGGATTATAATTTCATACACGAACAGAAATATAGGACAGAAGACGCGAATCACGAGACGATTGAACGCGAGCAATTAGTTATGGATATAATATCCTGATTTGACTACCTGGTTCACGTTGTTCTGAAAACATGTGTATTTGATAAAAACAGAAAAGTTATTAGCTGCTGGGATCTGAGATTGGTACCGGAAATACACGAGGGAATCAAAATGTCAAATGAGTCACAGGGCAGGTTGATGAACCATGATCTGAGGGGACGCATCACAGAATGTGGTAGTGCATTGCCCAATAGAGCAACACACCACGGAAGCACTCAAGTATTGAAGAGACAAATCAAAATGAATACATATTGGCTGGATGCACTCGAAATTCACCATGATAGACAAATGCGACTACAATGCGACTACACCGTTGGTGAAAATTGCTGATCAAGTACCAATACTATATTTATCAAATATCACTTCTCCTCAAACCACTTGGTACTGGTGAGCATTCTGAAACACCTTAGCTGCCCTTTTATGTACAGCGAATTGTCGCGAACAAGGTGTTGGTGATGAAAAGCTTGCCAGCATTTTTTACTGTTGGCCTGCAACGAAAGTACCAAACAAATAAGTTAGCATAGTGATGTCCTATTTGTGCCCCTCGGTATCAATGTTTCAACTTTGTACTATATATATCCCTATGATAATTTATTTTTTAGTTTATTTGTTGCACCTTTTGTGTTGATTTTAGCCATTCACTTTCCAGAGGGTCCACGAAGCATAAAAATAGGAAAAGATGGAGAACGACACGACACAACACATTCACGGAGGATATTGCTGGGGGTTGTTTGATGGTTATACACACGCAAACACATGTCCGTAGGGAGTCAAAGTTCGGCCACAAAGGCTGCAACTTACAGTTCCTCCTTATAGTAATGTAGGTGCTTAATTACCGTAAATCTCTTTCGTGAATTAGAATCAGTTATTTCATTCTCAAATAGAGGGACTGTGTTGAATAGTGACTGATTCACTTTAATTTGCGGGAAAGAGGGAGAATTCTGCAACTTGACATAAAACTGGAGCATAAAACTTATATTTCCGTGTGCTTCTGTTTTACCTGTTCCACTTGAAAACAGTCATTCAGTTTATTTAAATGCAGGAATTCATTTTTTGCAAACGGGTTACTGATCAATTAAACGGTTACCGGACAAAAGAAAGATATAGGGGATTTGAGCACGCGACCTCCGAGGAATTGTGACCATCACCGTTCTTTTTCCATTAACTTAGATGAGAATATTGGTGATAGTGAACCAGTTCGCTGAAACCTAACTCATCCAAGTGAACGGCCGTAGTGAGCAGACCGTCATACCACATGCGATGATGATGGAGCGTTTGTTAGTAATTTGCGCAGATCGGGGAATGATCGACCATCAAGTCTGTTACGCTGAACCCGAAATGAATTGGGTCGTGTGGTGTTAGTCATATTTCCCTACATTTCATGCCAAACGAAAATTGCCAGTGCTATGGTAAGAGTTATGGTCATATCAGATAGATAGCAACTGCCATAAATATAAGAATAAGAGCCATTTGATCACCGGTGATTGTCCCTGAAAATCATCTGCAGATGAAACAGCTTATTAATAACTTAGATAGCAGCCTCCACCGAGGCGTTTTGTAGGCAATGAAACAAAGGTTGTATTCCACTTGTTGTTTATAAACGAACTACATAAAACCCGTGCTGTCTTTGTTTACAGCTGCTTTCTAACTTATGGGCAGTTTTCTGCCATTCATTCAAAGTTAACTGAAAAAGGCTACTAACAATGAAACCTATATTCCCCCTATATTCATCAACCCAGGATTTTCCGGTTTTCTAACAATTATAATGAATACACCATATTTATTTGAATAGTAGGTTTCTCTTAAACGAATTCCCAGACTGAGTTACTTACCGCATCCATGAGGAAGGATGTTGTCCCTGTTTTTATACTGAATTCCGAATGTTTTGAACCGGTAGACATGAATATTCTGTCATTCCTAATAAAAGTTATCTGTTTACCCGACCTGGTTTAATAACAGGTTATCCTGCAGGTTCGATTACAGGAATGCGTTCAGTGTTGAATAAATCCACACACTTGATGGAATCATATTCCCAGATTTCTTTATATGCGTTGCTATTCCAATGAACAAACCAAAAATAAAATTTAAAATACACTCCCTTATAAGTGAACATCAAACATTTTGCCAACTTTAACACCTTTTCACCTGTACGCTATTAAGTTACAGATCCTGTCATTGTCTCCAATTTCCAAAGGGTCCCAATATTCGTCTTCTGTTCAGGCGAGAACAACTTCACTCTGATCAGAATTACGGTTCGTAGTCGCCCTATAAGTTAACTTGCATGCAGTCTACATTTTCGCAACTACAACCTCGTTATTAGAGACCGGTCCCCATTTACGCCTCTGTGCCATGGTTATCAGGAGCCATAAAAAGGATGGTAAAGATTTATGAGTGCTATGTTCAGATGGACATTTAATAGTACTGTTCACTTACCTCCATGCGCGGCCTTTGTCGGATCAGCCACAGCCGTAGCTGCCGTGGCTGCGGCTAGGGCTGCCATAGCTCGAAGAGTAGCAAACTCCCTGGGACCTTTGATTCCCGGTTGTTGCCCCTGTCCCTGTTGTTGCTGCTGGTGCTGGTGCATTTGTTGCATAACATTACGCAGTTTATCCCCGTCCTTGCGTCTGTTGCGTCGGAATATATGGCTACAAGTTGATGTCAACCAGTGCCAACAGGCAGACAGACAAGAACGACTGGGTTTACCGGTAAAATCCAAGGCCAACGTAGAGTGTGAGGTTTCTGAGCAGTGGCGGGGTGTGTATGTAGCAATCTGATGTTCGGCCACGTTATCTGGTGAACCGCGAAAATGCTCGTTTCTCACTTGACCTAGAGAGACTCGCACACTAGATGCTTCGGCCGATGTGACTGGGTCATGTGCTAGCGGGGCGCGGCCGGTCATGCGTACATGCCCCGGTCCCAAACTGGTGTAAGTACCTCGAGATTCGTGACCCACCCGCATCACATTGGCAACGGTGGCGTTGTAGACCAGTGGTTGACCGGGGATCGGTATATCGTACATGTTCTCTAAAGATGGTCGTCGACGTGTATATCGTAAACGAGTTGACGCATTGTTCACAGCTTATAGTGAGAGGGTAAAAAAGAATAAAGACATTTTTCAACTCAAAATATTAGTAAGGTGAGAATCAATAAAAGACACCTTGCACCAAACTATCAGCCTGAATCATCGATTAGTTTCCTTGATTGAAACCATTCTGCCTTTCCCTAACCGTGACTGAAACATATACAGTATTACCTGATCGTGATGTTCATGCATGCACTGCAGTAAATTTCCAGTTAATCCAAAAATTTACTTGTGTCATGCATGAATCCATAGTAAAGCGCTAATACAAGCTGTATACCCCCACTTTCATTATAAACTTTGCAAGTAGAATAAGTTTAATTAGCCAGTTGAATTTAAAGTTAACATTCATAATGATCATAAGAATAGATTTCTATTTACATGGCAGTGATCGTATGCAATTATTTGAATTTAAGCAAAAAGGTAGAGTAACGTTGTTGATGACGCACTGACCTATCGGTGTCGATGTCTCAAACGCAGACATCTTTTCAATGGTGATGGATTGGTTAGCTATTTGATCTTGTTACCCTCAACGTGTTCAATCAGATCGATTGACGAAATGCCTTTATTAGAACCGTGACAGTTTTTCATAACGAATGGGATAGGTTTACGGTACACTTGTGATGATCACGTTTCCTCCACTCAGGAAGGCGTTCCCTGCAAATCATTTTATGCCGTTGATTCGGGGTATCAAATTTCAGGGTTTAAACTTACTAAGCCAATGCTAAATTAGTCGAAACGAAAACAATTTTTCCGTTTGTTTTCGGTATACCTCCTTTTCTTGGTTATGCATAGTAATATCAGTAGTTTGTTCTAGGAAATGAGAAGCGCCCAATTCAATTGATTCTAGTAAAATCCCGAAAAACGGGGGAAGTCAGATAGCGGTGGAGGTGGGATGTGAACATGCGTCCTCCGGGACGACCAATTTATAACCTCTGTTGCAGAGGTTCTCGACATTAGAAGTAAATCATGCTTAGGTGTCTTCTTGTTTACGGTCATAGAGAACAATCCACGTATCAATCCAAGCGTTTTTAGAATTTCCATGCTTTTTGTCTCTCAAATTGCGGATTGATTTATTGATTTCCCCAATGCTTGGTTACAATAAGTCGGTTTTCACATAGTCATTATTTGATCGGAATACCGTGGTTATGAACATCCAACTCTTACCGCGATAATGGATTAAGCCAAAGAGATGGAATATATTTACATATTTTTTATGTGAGTACTAGCCCAGTTTTGTAGTCACACCGATTGTCACTCAGGTTGTCCCCGCTTGGAAGTCCAGGGTATTCTATCTTAAAAAAGCGAGATTGAATCGTTTATTTTGATCGTGACATTGGCTGTCTTGGCTGTCAATTGCAATGCGAGAATGTTAAACAATTGGCGGCGCCAAAAGAGGATAAGCAAAAATCCGTGTGTGTTCAAGGGGACACATCAGCTGAGATCTTTCAAAGAATATTATTCGATGCAATTGATAAGACTTTCTTTGCATCAAAGCTTTGTGTGCTGTTCACGTCCAGACCAATTATGTTGGCGATTGAAAGACTTCCTGACTCTGCGGACTCATTCTGTTTACACTCATTTGTTCCTGTGAAACGTACGTAGGCCGAGCGATTAGGCAACTAACTGAATGGATCAGTCAAAAGCAGCCTGCGTGCCAGGGCATCACTAATGCAGTGGTTTCACACCTAGATGAAACAAATCACACTGTGAACGTGGCCTAGGCTTTCCGAACACTGTATGAAGTTCGTTGGCGATCATCGAGGAGAGCTCGCGGTCAGATGCCAACCACAGCAGAAGCGGTGGGAATTTATTTCTACAGTCCCCCTCTCTGTGCCCAATAGCACGTTTGCAGACACCAAGGTTTCCGCGACCCACCCCCACATACCGCATCATTAGTAATCTCGATGGTTTTATGGGTGAACTGACAACTTTGTGAGTATGGTGGGTCCGTTTCGGGTTTCCGGATGAAATCCGGTCCAGCGATCGATGATCTGATGTGATTTCACTTTATTTTCCCAAGACTGTCTAATTCATAAGTAGTGATATATGTGTATTGTGTGTTGTATTGGCATGAATACAACTCCTAGAAAACGAGCTTATTCGCCACTTATTGCCCTATTTGAAATATGCTCTTTGAAAGTATTCAGATAAAACAAGTATAATCTGTCAATGCTGACCATCTCCAATGGTTTTGTTGTAGTGAAGGCTAGGGCGCGGCTATTTTGAATTGAGTGAGTTGTGGGAAAATTACTGAAAATCGGTTCTCGGAGTTCGGGAGAACTGAATTCCATTTCACCTGTTCCTCGACCTTGGCAAACGTTTTATCACAAACCGAGGCGACATTATCAGTGCTTGTGAAGTGGCCAATTCGAAATGAAATTCAGTTCACCCGGGCTACGAGAACCGATTTTCAATAATTTGTCAGCAACTCATTCAATTCAAAATTGCCGCGCCCGAGTAAGTTGCGTGCGTGTCATACTGGACCTTTCATAGTTGTTGTCCATAGTTGTTTTAGATTTTTCCTGTCTTTTAGATTACTTAGAAGTCCCTCCACGGAGAACCTACTGTCGGGAGTGTCCTATCTGTGCATTGAGAGCATCGGTGATTGACCAGGAATTGTGCGGCTATTTGAGACGACTCTAGTGCTATCAGAACTTTGATTACTTTGCCCGGACTCAACCTCCTGTCAGTGTTTCGAGTGAATGAAGAACTGGGTTCGGTCCAGCATACCACAGTGTGCCCTTTCAGATGCTCATCTTATTTAGTCGAATGGCACAATAATTATCTACCCGCATCAAAGAGTATCACCTACACTGTTTTATACTGGGACTGGCAGTATCAAAAAACAGCTCAATCCTAGCCTTTTGAGGGAAATCAAGCATCAAATAAATCCGGCTGTGGCTTTCAGAGTTGTTTATCGTGTTCCTCTCCCCAAATGCAAGGGTGTTCAACTGCGCATTCTAACAATGACAGAGGCTATCAACATAATAATGTTGACCCCTGACCTCTGTGCCCAAGGGCGTTTGGTCCAGTCACTCATACTTCCACGCCCTGTGATCGATCAGGCTGGATAAGTTACGCCGTCCAGCCACCCTGAGGTTGTAAGCGACGTAAACCAAACAAATGACGGAATTAATGTGACCGTGACAAAATCTTACCCATGCCTGGTGTTGTAGCGTGATTTGTTTTTTAGCGTTACCTATGTAATCTATGAAATAATTGAGAATAAATTACTTATAGCAATTATTTTGACTAATTGCGTTTATTCCAAATACCTTACATAACTAAAATGTTTGAAGAGGCTGAGAATGGCACGAATCAGCAAGAGAATACACACATGAAATTGAACGTAACCATCTAACAGGAAAATAGAAACTCTACCTCTGATAGAAAGGCAATGATGAAATAATCATATGTTGAATTTCATTGTGTACGGATTAAATTAACTGAAAATCTAGGAAGTGTTGTTTCAACCTGGTTGGGTCCCATCAGCAGTGTGAATATGTCGACCCGATTGGGAATGGATTGGATAATTCAGTACCGTTAGTGGAATGAACCATACAGACATAGCATACGGTACGAGAATGATTAATTCATTTTTTCACTTCAATAATGAACCACCCTTTTGCATTCCCATTTGTCAAGGAAAAATTGACGCTAGAAACCGGGAGATGCTATATGGTTATTTCTATCTTGTTGTATCTGATCAGCAGTGTGAATACGACGTCGCACTGGAGGACCACGAGTAGCACAGAAACCTCTGGACCAACTGACCTCAGGGTAACTGCTCAGACTCCCCTTGTCTATGCCGAATATAGCATAGCCGTTTTGAGAAAGCAGTCAGGTTCGGAATGTTGTATACTCAGCCATTACCTTTAGAGGCTGGTGTTATGCTGAACAATTTGAAATGTTTACAAAGGCCTGCAAAGATAAAGCAATTTTCATAATGTATTGAAGACAGAAAGGTACCACCAGCTGCTTGATGGTCATGTGGGTAATAGGCTTGTTTTCTGCCCATAATGTTCCAGATTCGATCCCCAGTTGGGATAGTGGATTTGCACAGTTGGTGCGACCCAGCCAAGTTGGAACATTCAGAAGAATTCAGACGTTTCACATTCCCATTTCCTTCCTTATGTAGGCCACGAAAATCGTGAAAATACGCCGTCTAATACGCCGTCCTGATATGTTAATTGGCTTCCTTATGTACAAATCACGATAGTAATTTGATATTTTACATTTATTAAAATTTTGGTTTGGCAGATTGAATTTTTGTATGGAAGTTATGAAAGTTTCAGTAACCTTGATCGGATTAGAAACCGCGCATGGACGCCGCCTACGCTTTTGTAAAGTTCACACTCTACCAGCTGAGCTACGAGGCCACACTGTGTGACAAAATGAGCTACTGTGTTTGTATGTGGTCCAGGCAGCAGTAATCACAACGGTATTCATCAGTATCATGGTGTGACAAATGAATAAACTTACGTGGTTCATTCACACTTTCTGGATGAGATTAAGTTCACCAAAAACAACTGTGGATTCCAAAGCGACAAGCTGCGGCACAGGGAAGAAGTTATTTCGTCGCCCTTTGGAGTGCCAAATTTCGCGCTCGTTACGAAAGCGATCGCTCGAAATTTTATTGTTTCACACTGCATATCTCAAGGGAATATTGCGAAATATTTGGAGTCTATGGCCCCTAGATTTCTTAGTTGATGGAGGCATCATTTTCAGAAGAATAACCTCTTAGTTAATTAACTATGAATAGAAGAGCATTTTTCCAACGGATAAACGACCGGTTGCGATCTGAAGATTCGGCCGTTTTCCAATCGACGTTTGATTTCTCATTCAATTGATCTCTCTACAAAAAACTATACATTCCTGCCGAAAGCACCTTGGTGAAACTGAATCTGGGCCACCTCGATGTAAAACCGTTGTCATCACTCGGTTGCTCCACAGGTTATACTTGGCTTTACGGGGGGTGGAAGCGCATTTTCGAAGAAAAAAACAAGCGAAACTATGGTTCTAGTTTGTGATAAGTGCGAACCCCCAAGTACAAAAGTACATGTTACTACCGATCTGTGTACTTGATAGAAATTTGTTAAGCACACTACCCTCGCAGGACAGGCAGAGAGCCATCAGATATAAAATTCAATTGAAAAGACCTGATTTCGATGCTAGATGATGAAATTGATTCACTTCTCACTCTGTAAAGGTTTTATTTAAGTAGAGGAGGGAACGGTGGATTTAGCTAACTAATGCTAACTTCCGCAAAAATATTGTGTGGATATCAGAAAAATGTTGCGCACCAGCAATCTCTCTTTTCGAAACTCGTTTGATGGTAATTAATTTAAAGGTCGTCGGTCATTGGGGACACATTGAAACAGCGCACCACACACACTACCGAGAACAATCGTTAACCGTGAACCACATGCAGGCTGCAGTTTAAGCGATCAATATATGGTCAGAAAATACAGGATCTGAGGAAAATAAATGTTACGCACAGCATTGCGCACTAAGAACATTTGTTAGAAAGTCAGTGCAGAACGATAAGTGATAGTGATTTTCAATGATTAGTGAGTCGATTTATTTGAGAACCTAGTGTTATTTCTATTACAGAGGTTTTTGAATGTCTCTCATCATGACTCTTTATTTCCACCAGGTCTGGTGCGATGGATAAACGCAATTTTCTGCGCATCATTGGTGATATCGTGCTTACATTTTTCCCCTTCATTGTTTCTGGAAGCCAAACCGGGATGCGCACGGAAACTCGACAAGCACTTCGCTCTGTCGTGTTGATGTACAGGACCGAGTGACCATACCCGACGCGATAGATGCAGTTAAATTTATTTTGTAGGAAGTGATTGATTCTATCATCGAAGGTGTTGGAAACTGGGCAGTTTTTAAAACACTTATGGGTTCAGCTTCATCAAGCAGATGCACCTTACAGCCGACTTTAAGTGCTCGGTAATGAGCCAGCTGATGTTGTTACCTGTGAAGAGACTTTGCAGACCGTGCTGATCTTATCTATATCTGGAATCTTTTCCCATCTGCAAGTAACTTTGAGTGCTTTGAATTGAACTCTTTCGGATATCCCTTTGGTTGTAATGATCTCCCAAACTGTAGTATACATATGTACACATTCAGCGGAGTGAACGGGGATAGATCGTGTCATCCTTGGTTTTTGGCTTTATATTCAAATTCCTTACCGAGAAATTGTGTTTTCGGCCACAAAGATTGAATGTTATGACTCTGCTTTCCGTATTATATTCACAATAAGGGGTAGTTATATCCAGCAAAATTCAGACGGATTTTCGGTGCTTCCACACTTTACAGTTTTCGCTATCAGAGAATCTTGTTTAATAGTTCGATAATTTAAGGATAGAATATAAAAATTAAATGGTCTCACTGTTGACAGAAAAGAAGGCGTGCAGTGGATCGATGATGTATGCCGAACGGATGATCGTACTCAGCTGGGTTCCGCACATGGCATCGGTAAATGAGAGCATTCTGAAAAAGTCATCATTTTAACATCGATTATTACAAGAACGAGCCACTAGAATCGTGCGACCGGAAATAAACCAACAGTACCGTTGTCAAGGTATTCCATCACCTTATTTTGTCTACGTTTATCGATCGGCTGGAAAAATGCGATCTCGTCATCGAGATATGGCGTGGATAGGAAATGAGTATAGCGTCAATACTAATTCTGTGTAGAATGAAACAAACCAATAAGCCGAAGCAGGAAAAATCGATTCCGCGTCAGATTTCACTCCAGCGGTAAGTCATCAAACCTTAGTGAAACTGAGGTGGAAACTTTTCTCTTTAACTTGAATAGATAACTATGTCAGCGGATATTACATCTAAAACTTGTTTACATATTGTGATTACACCAGCAAACGTACCTCGATTTTGGCTGGCCGCCCTTACACCGGTCACGTGAACATTGGATCTGACATAAGACGATGCTGAGGCAGCCCCATTATTATCATAGGGTGGTGGAGCTCCTCCTTGTGTTCGATCCCTGGATGCTCTGCCACGACTAAACCCCGCTTCATGTGTTGCTGCTCCTTTGCTAGGACTTGACGCAGGCAGAAGTACCTCTCCACTCACCGTGGTCACCGTTGTAGAACTGCGAGGCAAACCGCGACTGGGATAGAACTCATCTGAGTCCTTACTGTCTTGGCGCAACGGTCCCCCTTTTACTCCTCTTTGTGCCTTTCCATTGGTCTCAGGTCTGGATTTATCAGCCTCGTCCAGATCTGATGGTCCCGCTTCACCACTGGTAGCACCTCGCCGGATAGCGTTCCGTGCAGCTGAAACCAGAGCAAGCAGTTCCAAGTGAGTGATAATCAACACTGTGGACTATCACGGCACACATTCGCGGGCTTTGAAAACGCTGGAGGAGCGGGGAAATTTGGACAGACACGAGGCACGAGGCACGAGGGGTGAGATGGCGCAATATATTTGCACAAAGCCTGGCATGCATCACCAATTCCAATCGAGAGTAATGGAATTCGAAATTTCAGTTCACGCAAGTGCATTTAGCTCTAGGCACAAAAATAACCGGTCACATAGTTGACACATACACAATCCGTCGAAAACTAAGATAGCACAACATCGTGTAAAACTGCATGCAGGCGGGGAAATAGACAGATGAAAATATTCACCAGCTGGAGAAATAAACCAGCGTTGTGCAACTGAAAATTTCTTTCGTATTTTTTTTTCACGCAGTGAATTGTTAGGCACTGGACTGAGACAAAATCATCGAGTGAACTGCTCCCGATTGTGCAGCATCAATGTGCTGCTCCTCAGTCGACTGAGTAACATTCGCATCAGATCATTTATATTATACCAAATAGTGGGGTATACTCTTAACTGACCTATTTATGCATTAAAAATTAGATGCGCGCAATTCGACCGGGCATTCGATTTCGTTCAATCTACCCCCACTAACTAATGAAAAGGGTTCTCGTTTCAATCAGGCTAGTCCCAAAGTGGTAAGATCGAACACGCAAGCGGTACATATAGTTAACAGCAATTTGATCAACCAATCTTGAAGGGATTTAGTGATACAGGTTTACAAAAAACAAGCACAATCGTACTGTGAAGTTTGAAAAACATTTTATCCCTGATAGGTTGCATTTCATCAAGTTTCTAGTCTGACTCAGTAATCAATGAAAAAAATACTTGAGCAGTTTATTCACGGCATCAAGTTCGATTTGGCGGTTTATCGATTGAATTATAAATACACATGGATGGTGGTTCTCTTTAGTCTTGCGAACATACATGACATCGGATAACGTGTGTGTATGCACGGGTTAGTAACGGAATACATTTGTTCTTCACCATAAAATACATTTAAACGACAAAGAACATCAAAATTGTTTACTCAGATGCACGTGTGTGTGTGTGTGTGTGTAATTCTCTTAAACATTTATGTGTGCTCTAGGTGAACGAAGTGACAAATTAGAAATAAAAAATTGACAAATTGAAAATTATCACCGTGAGCTGACAGAGGGATAGAATAGATGAAATATGGGGCTTGTTAGCCAGTTCAATTCGGGTTGTGTGATGAGACAAAATTTTTAGCTATCACAGTGAATTATTTTTTGTTGATGGGGGGTATGTTTGTGTTTTTATGTTTCACAAAACAGACATTTATTTTGAAGTTTGGTAGAGCGCAACTATCGGATGTTTTGCAAGCTACTGGATTGTAGGTAAGAGAAAAACAAACAAAAAATGGTTCGATAAACATCGATAATGAATTTTCCGCGTTATTCGGTTAAAATCAAAGTTAAAGGTCTGGGAAGATATTCGCTGAGTTCAGCATTCAGTGAGCATAAAACGTTCTCAACTTGAAAGGAGTGACATTCAGTGGGAAGGAATAGTAGAGGAACAAGAACCAGAGACACCGAACGGTAGGTATGACTATAATTATGACATGAGAGATAATTTACGGAATGAGTATCTTAGACAATTCTTTCGCCCGGACAAAGCTGGGTCTGGGTCTTTGTTATCATTAGTGTCGTCCTGTTTGCACGTAATATATTCATCCGAAGCCTAAAGTTACATCAGCAATGATGTTCTATAATTGCATAAGTTAATAACAAATAAACATCAGACAAGCATACCAGGTTTACAAAAATAAAAATAAACAGATTATACGCTTCCCGCAGTGATTATCGAATGTTTGTTCATTTTTCAGCTTATTATAGCAGAAACGCGAGTTCGATCTGCATCACGTAGTAAGCCATGTATATCGTTTCGGTTGGTTATTTGCTTTAAAAGATAATTTTAAGTATAAAAGCAGAGCAATAATCCCACCAACCGTATCATACTATATAGTTTTTGATCATGGTATCCTGTGCTTATGATGTCTTACCTAGTTCACTTTCTTTTGGAGAAATGACTATCTTCCGGAAAGTCTTGTGCTCCCTTATGTTCTGTTTCACAAAATAACGTTCAACCCAGAATAATTAGTTCCTTTCGGTATGTAAAAACCAAATTGCTTTGCGGTACGCCAACAAGTTTGGCATAAGATGGCATAACAAACAGACGGAATTGTTGGGCTTAGAAACAATGTCGTCTATTTTGCCAAAATAATGTATATCAGTTACAGTTCTTCAGAAAAAACGCATTCATGTTTTTTCAAACATATTTTCGGTAATATAGCAAACCGGAATCTCGACGGTTCGACTATAATCGCGCACACAACAGCAGTTTCAACAAGAAATAGAACAACACATCAAATAAACTGTAAAGGGATCATGGGAATCTACATTTGGTTGTACCAAATATCGCTGAGACAAATGAACATCAAATGCGCATGCCTTTTTAGTTTCATTTATTTGTCCAAAATATGCATTTCACATGCACTAGGGATAAGTGAACTGAATTCACATGTCGATGTAAGTGCGCAGCAAGCAGATGCGAGTCACTTGACTTGGTCTCATTCAATCAATCGCCTCGTGTGAAAGGACACGAACTGTATGCTTGCACTACTCTCCATGAATGGATTCAAGTCTCAATCGAACCGAACGGAATCCAAATCGGGCAGGCCGACAAGCAAGCGAGCGGGCAGGCAGGAAGAAAGCTAAAAATTGGAGCCTTTTGCACATGCAAGAGCGCCACGAAAAGGTGGGAACTGCTTCACAAAATTGATAAACGATATAGTTAAAGGCTAGTATTTCACGTGCCAGACTCATGTTTTTGTACAGGTCATTCCCTATAACTAAGCTTTTGGATGATGGCCGTTCAGGATATCTTTTCTTTGGTAAAGTTATGCCGAATGTGCGTGAATCGTGTCAGGCACAGCTTTTCCCTTCTTCTGAATGTATTAAAAATCTGTTTCATTCTCGTCTGGAATCGTCTGTAGTACAAACCAGCTAATCCAGTGATTGCTTCTTCAGGAAAATTTTACAGAACCACCAGTTCACATGTTATCGAGGTCTTGTTCGGACTAACCCTAGCGGTTTTTCTCATAACACCAACACATAACATTGAAACAAGTCGTCTAGTAGACTATATTGATGTCAGTTTGCAGAAATACTCATATCGTTATTAACATGAAGGTAGTTTTTAACAAGAATGGCTTTTTAGTAAACAAGGCCACTCTGGCCGTAGCTAAACATGCACCATTTGTGGATCACATCTTCAGCCTTACTCTCTTCCTTCTCTACATCCTCCTCCTCGTGTTCTTCTTGTTGATAGCGATGATACAATAAATGCTGCTGCTGTTGGTCCAGTTCAAGAAATGCCGGATTCTGAAACCCAGAGTCAGGTCCGGGTGGATCAGAAAACCCATCCACACTGCCCTCATCCCCGTGGTCGATAAATCGGACACGTTCTTTCAGACCCAAAGTTCGTGGGCTGATGGCCCCGGCATTGGAGTACGTGCTATCCGACTGGCTACCGGAATCATGGCTAGGTCGGCTGCGACGAGATCCGAGCAGCTTGTCTCGGACTAGGACATATGCAGTGATTTATTATTTATATGTAATAGTCAGACGTGGTTTCATGGATCAATTGGTTCAATTGAACAACAGGCGCGATAAGACAGAAACGACATATAGGTCAAAAAAGTAAACAGATTTATAGAGGACCACAAACGAATTTTTCATGCGAAACGAAATGCAATGCAAGCCGATAATTTTTCATAAATTTACAAACAGAAGATTGAAAAGCAATAAAAAAAATAGTGGAACGCGCAGTCGTGGGTTGGGTTTGAATCACGTGCGGCAAACGGGTGGGGGGGAGTTCGTAAGAATGCGAAGAGAAATAATACGAATCAATAAACGCATTATTGTTACTTTTTAACAGTTATGAAAACATTTCATCGGTCAGAAGCCGATATAGAGAAGCAAAACGTTCGCCGACATAATTTCACAGTTGTGCATTACTGCATTCGAAAGACACTCCTAATCAACAGTTAAAATCGTTCCGGCTTTAGAATTCCGTGTGAGTATTTTTACTTTGAATCGACTAACTGTGCTCAGAATGATCGTGTGAAACAACACTATCATCGAAAATTTCCGAGTTTTTTCTTAATCGGATAAGGGATTGTCACATTTTATCACGATGATTTTGGTACAACATGTTCACAATTCACAATTCCGTACGAATTGCTGGGCACCCACTCCCAGTTAGTTTCCATCACAGACGGAAAAAATAACAAGAAGACAAAGCTGGTACGAGATATCGTTTTTCAGTTTACAAGGGCGTTATTATAAGAAACGAATTTTGATGAGAAAATCGTCAGTGGTCCAATTTTGTGATAAACACTCATTACCGAAATAGTCTCTGGGAAACTTTGCCGGCAACACGAAAAGTGGGCACAATGGAGCATCACCCTTGGCTAATGCTTGTCCATATTCAAGCTGAAAGCAATGGGGTTGCGATCGACCCTGTCAAATCCTGGCCACTGAAATCGTTTTTCGGGAAGACCAGGGTTAACTGTGACGGTCAGAAAAGCTGTCTTTCGGCCTGTCTTTTGGAGTTGACCTTGTGCTATAGGTTTGTATGATGCAATCCAAACGGCACTGAACGTGGTCACGCATAAATGCGAACTCTCATTCAACCCCCTCACTGAACGTGAGAGCACAGATATATCTTTGTTGACCTCGTCACTTGGGGTCAAACAAGGATAGACATCTATCTAAATGAATTGTACGGCGCCAGCCACCTTGGCCTCAACGCGGAACAAATGACAACCTCGAATTCGATTACCGCCCAGGTGTTTGATAAGAAAGGAGAACACCTTTCGTATTGTGTTACGATGTCACACGATGGGGGAGAAGTGATAAGAAGCTGAGCACCAGAAATGATCGCAGTTTCAGTGTTATCTTCTCACAACCCTCAGGCATGCCGGAGACGTTTGCGCCGGCCTTCATGCTTGTGTGTCAAGATTATTAACTTCAATTGCATTCCCCGTTATTGTTATGACGCACTGAACGTTGCGCATCACGTCAACTACCAGAATATCAGTTCTCTCAAACAATTAATTGCCCAACCAAACGAATAAATAACACCCGATTGGTTGACATATTGACAGTTTTTCTTATGTCAACTTTCATGATAAATCAGTATGATTTTAATCGTTTGAAAAAAAGGAATCGAAAACTTACGGTAACCTGCAATCACTGTTTTGATTTGAATCATGGATTTAGTCGATCCTTATCCTGATCGGTAAAGGAACGCTGTGAGCAAAACTTACGGTAAACTTACCCCGTATCAAGGGGTGAATAACTAAGGCGTACTTCTTTCTAAAACTCTGGATGATTAGCTTGTTGAACCGAGTTGTTCAAGCTGTTTGTTTGGAAAGAGGAAAACTAAACCTAGGTATACAGTAATCACGGAGCAGATGAATGGTTACTAACATGAATATCTTTTCCAATGCGAGTGTTAAAGAAATTTATTTCATTGTATGGAGAATTTCGTCGTGTACGGAACAAATGAAGTGTGTACTGAAACGTTGGAAAACAGTGTACAGCCAATTACACCCGACCGGGTCTCATCAGCAGGGCGAAACCAACACAGATGGGTTTCTCTATCGTTCATATAGACAAAACATTCTGATCAGCTGCCCGCTTGTCAAGTAGGTAGTACGCTTGCATTCATTACACTACAACAGTACCTGTGGAGGGTATCAGTTATTTGTGTGTGTATCGGGGGGGGGGAGGAGCCAATAGCATCGTTCCTGGTCACAGCAGTGATTTAGGGAGGGATTTAATAGACAACGCTTCTCTGGCTCACACTCCATACACACCGGATCACGAGTAATCTTAGTGATTGAACGAGTGAACAAACCAATAGGTGAACGTGGTGAATCCGATTTCCGGTCTCATGATGAAATCGTTTGAAGTAACCCATGATTTTTTCCCAAGACAAGTTTATTCGCAAATGATGATATATATTGAGATGTATTGGCATGAATACGAGTCTCTGAAACTGAGCTTGTTCCCTACTCTGTTGTTTTCTTTGAAATATGCTCTGTGGGCTATATTGACAATTGAAACAAATACCCATTGAACTGTTACATTATTTTGTACAAGAATTATCATTCTACCATTGGTAACTAACTTGCTACTTTACCGAGTATTTTGAATTTGATCAATGTTAATTATTTTATTGTTTTCTGTCTTGAGTGCAGTCCGTAACGGTTTGGATATTATAGAGAAATTGATCACGTTATCATTGGTTTGCACAAACCTCGTAAAGGAATTGAGCTCATGGCCTGTCTTTAACGTCTACTAAACGGGTTTGCAGAATGCGTACTATTAGATAAATTTACTGTTTCGGTTTTAATTGTGCTCTGCAAAGTAGTTATTATCACTTGTTTTACTTCTATAGAATACCCCGCATTCTTAAAATCACATGTCCTCATGATCCACGTTGACTGATTCGGACTATGAGTTCCAACGAGAGAAGCCGATGACGGACTTTCAGAGAACACGTTACTAGTGAATGTAAATGCGAAACAACAGCCACTATAAAGTAAACGCGGCAATCGACCGGAAGTAGCGATGATAAGCAAATTATGATTTTTCACCTAATTCACAAACTGATCATTCAAACTAGTTTAACAATGCCCATGACGTACGGCAAACCGCCGCACAAGGAATTTCGGAATCAGCTATTATAAAGGTCAAACGATTTCCCGGAAACCTGTTGACAACTTAAAAGACCTCATACAACTGATATTTTCTTGTGTAATTGAGCATTCAGAAACTTTCCGTCAACTATTTTAAGTTTGGTTAATCACATCGAAAAAACTTTGGGAGATTACAGTGACACAGGCACGTCCAACTCGCGAGAGATTGCGCTATGCTTAACAGACACGCCCACACTCTGTTCCAACTGACGAGGATGCACGTTTTCCAAATTAAAACCACAGTTTGAGTTTGCTTGAATCTGTTCTTTGAATGCATACTGATTGACGCTGGTCGTATGCTATATTAATCGACTGAAACACCGAGCTTGTTCAGGTTGTCAAACGGGTTTGATATATTTCAACTGAGAGCATGAAATATATCTAGATACCGCGATCTTTTGTAGTCTAGCTGGAAGAGCTGTTTTGCACAATGCTGTAAAAAATCTAGGCAGAAGAGATGTACCGTCGATGATTAGAATGAAACTTTAACGGTGTATGATAAAGACAGCTTTTATTGAAAAATCCCCAGTCTCAAACCGTTTTGCATTGTTCTGTCATTATTTTTCATCTTACACAAATCCCATTTACCACCATCCTAGATCAACTAAGCTATATTTAGTTATTACGCGACGAATAGCTATATTTACTTGGTTATTACATGCGTGACTTTGAGAGATAAAAATGTAAGTGTGATTGGGCGAGGAGGACAGAGCACTGAACAGCTGTTTCGTATCTGTGGAAACTGCTCGGCTGCGTATACGACTGGGAGTCGAGGCTTCGGGCAGGAGACTAAGCAATTTAACCCTGAGCCAACCGCTTTGCAAGGAGCGGTTAACTTATTTTGTTAATGCAAGGTCAAGTTTCGGATAGCGAGATTTGTTTATCGTTCTTGTTGCCCTTTGCGAAACCTTTTTCAAGAAAGGAACGCGCTCAGAGACACTGAAAATAAAAACGCATGACAAATGTTTCATTGCAAACGCACGAACTGAAAACTTCTCAGCGATATTTGTTGTAGTCGACCATTGGAATGTTTTCACACAAAAGATAATTTTCTTACTAAATGATTGAAACACGACAGATTTCTCAGAATTGTTGCATAAACCTTGGTAAGTGGTGGGTTCTTGGAACTGAACGGGATTGTCATTTATCTAATTAGGAAAATCTAACTCCATCTAATGGGAGCCTTTTGATAGCATCAGTTTAAATTCAAGACAAGAATGAAGGAAAAAATAAAATGAAGAAACTAGGTTAGGTTGAATCCAAAATCCCCAAATACCATTTGTTCAGTTTCCGAAATGTTCATGCTCAAAACTGATGAACGGTGTGTTTCTCCGAGGGGTTTTGATCATTGTATCTCAAAAGTATGTCCCACTGTATAAAGTAAAACTAACCGATACACGTTTTTATGAAGGCCTTCCAAGATAGTGAGTCAGAGAAATTGTTCATCAGAGAACCTAGACAGGGTAAGATCCATGATTGCCACCACCGATTTTTCGGTCTTTCCCGATCAGAACCCTTCTGTCCTCTGTGAACAGGTTACGGACTACCTTAATTTCTGTTTTAACCAGTTTGTTCACTTGTTCACTTGTTCATCCTTAAAGACGGATATTCATCACCGCTACTCGAGCAGCTACGCAGGCGGAAAGGAATAAGCCTATAAACATGAACAAAGAACTCATGTCAAGCGGCTTACAATTGCGATCAAAGCTGAAATAAATCGGTTGTACATCGAATTGTACATCGAAACTATCCTGGGAAACTATAGTTGTCGTGGAATGTCGAGAGCCATCAATCGACTGTGGCAGAAGCAATGAACACAAAAGGGAAACTGTCGACGTTGAAAGACTGAATTCCAAATTTAGTCCAGTTCCACAGTGCACTGCCCTGCCAGACTTGGTCAGCTCTATGCCAACACCAACTATCGAATCCGCCAAGGTCCTTCAACAGCTACTGAAAACAAAGATGAATAAAGCACCTGGTCCGGATGAACTATCATCCGTAGTACTCAAAGTATGTGTGGACACCCTGTCAGCCCCATTGTCTGAAATATTCAACGACTGTCTGAAAAGCGGAAAAATGCCTGATATTTGGAGACTAGCCAAGCTGACTTCCTTTCCAAAAAAGGAACCTGGGAAGTATAGTCCCATTGGCTGCACGTCAGTCATACACAAATTATTTGAGAGATGCTACCGTGGGTTGTCACTGAGTCTGCCGAAGACGACATACATCAATTTGCATATCGTTCTTCGCGCTCAACACTTGATGCCGTTGCATCTCTTGTTTATTCAATAATTTTGGCACTGGATAAGAATAATAAAACCGTCGGGATGGTGTTATAAGATTACAAAAACGCCTTCTTCAGTCTTGATAGATCAGTATGACTCAAAGTGATTACCGAAAATGGAGTTAATCCAAACGTTAGCAGACTGATCCGTGATTATTTCACAAATAGAAGGCAGTTTACGTGCCACTGGTTGTATTGCTCCCCAGTGACTTTTCCTGTCATGCATAAGAAAGATTTTCATTTACTGGCGAGATCTCTGAAACACATCTCTAAATGTAGTGGCATCGTCAGGAATAAACTCTTGGATTCTATCACAGACAAACACTTACAAGCATGTGAAAATTTGACTACCAAAATACTCTCAGACCCTCACTCATTATACAACGAATTTTTAAGAGCTGTATCCACCTTATCCACACACTCAAGATTTAAACTTTTATATGCACGTACCTCCTCTTATCGTAGTTCTGTTTTGCCATATCTAGCACTTCTACATATTGACAAGGAGAAAGTTTCCACAAAATGGTACCATTGTTCACTTCATAGACTAAAGCAATCTATCGCTTTCAGTTTCATTATGTATGTTTTTGTAAATCTGAATCCACAAATATGTTGTAAATACCAAATATTCACCCATCCGGGTGCATAAAGCTACTATTTATCTGACTTGACTTGACTTTGAGTTCAGTAGGTATTTTTGTTTATGTGAATTATTCAATTCTATGTCACGCATGTAGTCTATCAAAATGAAACAGAAACATATAGAACAAATTCACCCATAATCTAACTGATGCCCATTCATAACCACATGCGTCAAATTAACCATGACTACATTCGAAACGATCAATACGCGCTGACTATTCTGTCCATTAGAATAAAGCAATAAATTTATTGAACTTGGGTTGACCGTACCTGTGACTTGCCCGGAAACCGGATACAACTGGGTGGTGATCATTACCTCTGGATTCCCATTTCGCAGAATAGTATACACAAAGTATCGTTGGTAGTTATCCTCTGGTGCCGTCACGGTCATCAAGGACACGTAGATTCTGCCTGGGCTGGTACACGTGCTTACCCCAACTTGGTCCGCGCGTGGGTGCGAACGTGCGCGTGTGCCTGTGCGTACGCATCGTGAGTACGTCTCAGTACCATAATACTAGTAGTTAAGTTACCATGGCTCATCGGCTAGGGCGTCACCCAGGGAAATTGTGTTAAGTTATTTATGTATGTGTGCGGAGTTTGTGTGGTAAGAAGCTAAAATGTTGTAATACCTATGTTCTAACTCAGCACCGCTTCCCTCACGTTGATCAAACTGACTCACATCAGCGGTTGGTGTAGATCACACATATTCAAGAATATCAACAGTCGAATCGAATTTGTCGCTCTGCGGAATGAATTGTGGCCGCAAAGTAATCCGTATTTCTGTTATCGATTGAAGTTGCTCGCCCACTGGGTTGTAAAAAAACATCATAATCCATTGATGTTGTTTCGTTTGTCGTTATTTGGGGAGTACAGGAGAATTAGGAAGCGTGTTTTTGTCACAAGGTGATAGACCTGAAGGTCGTATCGAATATACAAAAACACAAATGTCAACGAGGTATGAGGCGGTATGTTTGCACAAAAGCTCGTGTGATGTGGTCGCTTGTACCACCCAGATGTGGTTTTACTGGTTTTGGTTGTGTTAGTGGTTAAGAGCCAAATTTTATCTCTTTCCGAATGGAAATGTGTTATTTTTCGATGATCGCGAAATTGCTGAAGTTATTCATCTCTGTCAACAGTGAGCTTGTCGAGAATGTTTTTGCCAACGATGACATTTTAAAGGGTCATGCGTATGTCAGAAATAGCGAGCGACAGACCTCCGACAGCCCAACTTACCGTCGCACACAAGGAAGTCCCAAAACGGCGTGAGTGTTTTGCGTCAAACAATACATGAATCTGGTATGCAACTTACATCGAAATAGATTAGGTGGAGGAATTCGTTGATTTGGAGTGTGTAAAAGGCAACAATCTTGAACTACCTGTGCCCATAGGGATGCAATAACTCGCTTCAGTGTGCGCATACGATAAAATGTAAAAGAACAGATTGGGGGTAATCAAACTCACCGGCGCCTTCGAGTTGTTTATCTGGCATCAGTTTCGCTTGGAATTCTTTGCTCAAATACAGCGGATGATAGAAATCCCCAACCAGTGCTTTGATCACTTTGCCCACATCACGAAGTGCCACTTTAGAGCTTTGCTTTTTCATTCAAAATGGGACATGAGAAAAATCACAAGATAAAGCATTTTATTCATTGTGTAGATTAGTATGAAGATTTTCCACTAACTGGACAAGGTGGTCAATCTGTAGAGGATTGCATGCAAGGTCTGTTTTGCATTCGGAAATAGGATTGAGAAGAAATATCTTTTAGAATATCTTTTACTGGGTTTCAAGGGAACAAATTGTAATTGATAGTAAAATATTTCCATAAAAGCTTCATAACAAAGGATTACAATGATAATCCAATTATCTTTTTTTCTCGGTATTCATTAAAACACATATATGTCAAGAGTGAAAGGATGAGTTCCGAATGTTTATGACAGCTGATCAATCCAACAGAAGCCTTGTTAACAAAAGGAAATTATGTTCCAGGACCTAAAAGCGACCTGCGCAAAATGAAATCTTATTTGTGTAAGTATTTAAATGCAAATCGTAATAAAAAATAATGCCATGACATTAGAGCAAGTAGGATGGATGACTTATAAAATCCAATGAGGACACTAATAAAATGTGTTTTCTGAATAGGCCATTCCCAACATTATAAGATTTGTAGACAACCTAAGACACTGGTGCCCATTTATCTTTGCGTGCTGCATTTTTCCCCAGATTTCACCTTTTGTGATCCGTCAGTGAATATCAGCTTAGTAATACTTTTTTAATCTGTTTGTTCAGTTGTAAAATTATTTTTACAAACGGTTCTTCGCAAAAATAACTTCGTGCTTATGGTGCGGCCTCTGTATGCATTCTCAAACACTCTTTGTTCAGCTTGGCGAACAAGGAGTAAACCAAGCTTTGCCTACTCCGTGTCCTGTATTTTTCTAGTGGGATATATGCAACTGGGAATATCTCATGTACCGTTCTTATACGCAAATATACAGTGCTTTTCGTGCGATTATGCAGCAAGACTGAGTATCTTACCAGTCTAGTTCACAAATGCATTTGAACAATGAACTGCTGTTGTTCAGCAAATCTTGGATTTTTATGCGGTTGAAGTTTTCGGTGAAGAATGCGTGGGCACACGTAAAACCCCTTCGTTTGCTCGCCGAGTATGGCAATTTGTTTGCAAATGTTTCATCACCAGCCGAAGTGACATCATTAGTGCTTGTGAAACCACGAATGATTAATTAGTATAAGGACATTAATGAAATTCAGGACGGGATCAATGAACGCAAGCACATAAAAAACACCAGAGCTAATATTGCTTGGACCGTAGATTTCGGTCACCCCAATCCGTGTCACAATGTTTCACTTTCATTGGACCGGGAAATATTACAACTGTGATCCACCAACGGTATTATTGAGCACTTTACAAATTTATTGCTCCAATAATGTGCCCAAAATGTATTTGGAGTGCAAAATGGATAGTGACACACCAAGGAGTTTGCATGCAGTCTAACACAATTGCACAACAGTAGGTGTCTCAAAATGCATATGTTTTGTTGCATGTGTGCGTGTACTTGAGTTTGGGTTTGTTCAAGCGGGGATTCTAACCAGCTCACGCTGCCAGACACATAAAAGGCTCTTTGTACAATACAACAGGCAAAAAGGGATTAGGCTAAGGTCTTACACAAAAAATATCTAAGCCAAACTAGGGACATTCAGTACAACCAATAGACAACATGTAGCTAAACACAAGCAGTACGCAACGCTCAAGGCAGTTTTCACGCCATCTTAAGCAATATGTTTGTATTTAGAATTCATTGGACGGAAAAGGCACATCCATAAAATCACCTAAGGTGAAATCTTTGACCAACAAAATATTCAAATTGGATAGCACAGAAAAGTCGTAGCTCATGTGCTTCAACAGACCAGGAAATCATTACCGGGTGAAAACACAGAGCTATACATTTTGTTGATATAAAGACGTAGATATGCGTACAGGCACACTGTCATAAATAAACCATGACATACTACTGACAAACAACTAAGAAAATCTAGCACGAAACTACTGACGCCCGTGTGTGTGCGCGTGTGTTACCTTATGCTCCTTGGACACGTTTCTGCCTAGTTTCTAAAATCAATCAGTTAATTGAATGAACAGTCAGGCGATGAAACAAATCAGTGACAAGGAGATAAACAGATAGACTGATCGTGTGGGGCTGTTTTGATGTGAGAATTAGAATAAACAAAAGATGCTTTGAGCAAACTCAGTCAAAGGAAGCCAATTTTGAACAAAGACCCATGACTGCGGTGTAGGTGTGAGTGCAGGTGCGTGTTTCTGGGTGCGAGATTCGATTTCGGTAGAAATGAGGCGGTCGTTAAAGCTACGAGCACGTTGGTGGTGGTATGTAAATCAACACTGATATAATCGCAAAACAAACGTGTGGTTAAGGTGATCGAGTTAAAAAAAAATGAACGCTCAACGAGCGATGTGATTCAAACCAAGTCAATTTGTTCACAGTTTTCTATGAAAGCTTGTTCTAAAACGATTAGTGTAATAATATGTCAAAGTAGATTGGAAAAGTAGCATTTACAAATGTGAGCTAGTTGCTTTACTGTTTACACGGAGCTACATTTGGCGCATGAGGTAAGTGTTCTCTTTGCATTCAGCAGACAGACAATGGATATACCATGTGACGCCAAGATGCTCAACGGAGAAGGATCTTACACCAGATAGCTTAACAGTGTGCTATTAAAAATTGTTTGCACACAGCTTTAGAATCTCCAAGATAAAATAAATAGACTATAATATGCCTAGGCTGTGCTGAATAGTAGGCAAGTATTTTTGAATTTACTGCTCATCATCACATACATTGATTATGATTTCTATCACATAACGAACTTTGGTAACTAGGGGTAAACTCGTATCAGCGAATGCCAGCAAATGTGGGCAATATATAATAGCTGAAATTAGCCTTAAAAATGTGTCATATAAAATAACGTTATCTTTTACTGTTAATGATAATAATAATAATGATAATAATACATGTAATAAACGACACAATAATGTCCCAGTGGTGCATGATTTCGAGAAGCGTATTTTGGTTTCAGTTGTCAGATGATGAGTAACCTCAGTGGCGTTGAAGAGCACTAATCCGTGCCGCTTAAGCTATTCTGCACAATGTGGACTGAATCAAATAAGCTTCTAGGTCACATCAGTCACCGTAATCATTCACTCAAATTGCACAGACACATTATGTCTGCATGGGTTTCAAACACATTGAGGTTACGATCTTATCGCAATGGGTAACTTATGAAATTTCATTCCTAAGTGCTGATATTGGAAGAGTTCGGCTCATTATTCCCGCTAGTCTCATGAGCCTGTCGAGTGGACAAAACTCATTCCCTGAGAGTGAGTCCAATTGCCGTGAACTGGTAGTCATTCTACTTCCCCCAAAGAACATACAAGTGAAGTGATTTCTTTTGAGTGAGCTGATCCTGGAGGATGAATATTCGCCAAACCAGAACAAATACGATCAAACGTTTATAATTTACACTTTTTTCTAGACTTAGTGCAACATGATCTAGGGTGAACATCATTAAACAGGCAAACCTTATCAAAATCAGTTTGGAATATTTATCAAAGATCGGGACTAGGAGAGCCCTGATTGATCGTGTGATTTATAAGTTCCTAACCTGTTACAAATTCTCAAATCTATTATCTTTTCTTTATTAGAGATAATGGTCTATGTTTTCCATGCATTACTCTACTCAAACAGGATTTTAAAGTATCACGCCACGGCATAATCGTTATTAGTCGTGTCTCTTCTATTCTTGTGAATGAATTAGCTTCAAAGGTCTCAGAGTATGATGGAACTTTCGGTGTGAAATTCGCTGCAAGGATTCTCACGGATCCTGACTACCCATTGCACGCAGAACTGACACAATGTCGTTTCCATCATCGAACACGCTCCCAAGCCCGCAAAATTTCATCTTGAATTCACGCTTACTGCAATTCAACTATACCATATCTTGCTGGTGTACTCATAACCGAAGAGCGGAAAATAAGTGAATTTTGTCTTAACCTTGGTTTATGAATTATGCTCATGTCTATAAAAGTGTTTCATAGTTTGTTATGTACATTGTGACGGTTAGCGTGTATGATTTTCTAACTGAAATGTAAGCTCCAGTGCTTGTAAAAGTTATACACAGTACAGAATATCTGTTTTCTAACTGAAAGTGGTATTGTAACATGACCTCAATAAATCACTATTTCTGTTGAAAAAATACAAATACACAATACAAATAAATCTGTTCACGAGAATCGGGTTTTCAGGATAAGTAAATAAAGGAGGTTCACAAGCGACAAGCAATCTATAGCTTGCTTAGAGGAAACAGAAGGATACATGCAATCGTACAAACTTACCCGATGCGATCGATTGTATTCCCACATTTTGTTGAATATTGCCACTTTGGAATTCTGTGTGTGATGTCAATATTTTTCGGGTCAACGCGGACAAGGGGTGATGGCAGTTGAGGAGAAAGGGGGTAATTACGAAGGTAGAGACAAAAAGAACAGAACATGTCAAAATGATGTGTTTGAGAAACTGCATTCGGCACTTGGATTTTACTGGTCAACTCTTTCCAGAATTGGACGCATCCTATAGACAAACTACTGAATGCAACATGAACCTACCAGATTTTTCAACTGATCCGTATACAGTTTTTCCAGCATGTAGACGGTGAGAAATTCTTCCAAACTAAAACCTTGTTCGAGGAAGAGTTTGACAAAGTCGTGACGGTCACTCATCAACGCGTGGTACATGTAATCGTTCAGTTGACCTTTCTTCAACCGAGACAATGGATTGGGGACAAAGTGAAGAGATTGTGCAGTGATTGTGTTTCAAATGAGGACGTAGAAAGCAAAACACTTTGACGTAAGAAATACCAAAACAAGGCTTGGTAGGTTTTGTGGATCATTTGTGTCAAACGAATGGATAGGCATTAGTGCGGTACAAAGTTAAAATAACAAGACGATATAGTATGCCAGATCTGCTTTGCGCTGGTGGTTAAAAAAGATAAAAATATGGAACTAACCAAGTTCAGAGCGGAAAACAGATCGTAGAAAAACAACAGAATACTAAACTGCAGGAAAAATAAGCGAATTCAGAAGTTTCGAGTCTCTTTGAGTAGCAAAACGAATGTCGAAATCAAATGATAATATCACGTGTGAAATATATAAGCCAGATCATTCTTCATACTCAGTATGAACAGCCGCAACTAAGAGAACAAATATCGAGGAAAATACACCTAAAATGAACGCTTCGGGAATGATCCGGTGGGATGGGACTCGCAGCTAGCATCATACTGACGCCTCTGACCGACTTGAATAGAATTTGAGAAGGAAAGCACTGAACCATATTTTTACTTATTGAACAAACAAATATTTTTTTAACTTGATGAAAACATAAAAACAAAAGACTTTATGTGAAACTCTTTGACGGAATCGATAAGGTAATGACTTTGTATTTCGTGTGTACATCAAATGCGCTACTCTCGACTGAAAAGTTTTGGAAGCTGAGATTCGACCTCAGACAGCAGTGTTCTTATTTCTAAAGGCAAGAATTTCGGTGGAAATGCAGCNATAGTGTTGATTGGCACTGCATGAAAAAACACTTTCCTCGATAAAAGAACTTTTGAAAATCTTGAATGCTAGACGGTAAATTTTGATTATCACCAGAAATAGTTTATTTGTTTTGACAGATTTAATTGGGTTGAAATACATTCAGGTAACTATATTGACGGTGGAGTTATTTGATGATCGTGAAAGGTGCTAATTATGTTTCTAAGAAGCTTAAATATCTAAAAAAAGACTGCAGTTTCAATAACAATATTAAAAGTGGCAGTTTTAGACGAGGTAATCACTTTGTTAGTAAATCAGTGAGGAATCTGAATCAAAGTTTCTACCAATAATCATGAGAATGTTCAAAGCTGGGGAATTTGTTTGAAGACCCCGTTTTTGTTCGTATTGCTGCTCGGGTTGTTACCGTGTAGAAGTGTTATTCAGTGCTCGATTATGTGCCGCACAGAGCTTTTGGCACAAATACGAGGTGGTATAAATCTTATGAGATTACGATGAAAGCATTGTATCATCCCCACCTGTTGTCCCATCAATTGACTTCAATTCAGACATTTTGCCAGGTCAGTCTCTGCAACCAATCGGACATTGCAGCTGGAAATGCTTATGGGTGGTGTGGTGTGGGCTACTTATGTTCTCATCGGAATTAACATGTGAATTTGTGCATTGTAGAAGTCCTCTGTAGTGATATCGACTTACAGTAGCAACACAACAGGAATCTGTTCCGAGGAATCAAGCAAAAAGTGGATTCGTTTTTTAATGAGTGCTGCGGAAGGGAAATGCAAGATCACCTGACAAACCTACCCTGCTGAATGAAGGGAAGTCTAAACTGATATTTATAAGATTTCGCAATGTGCCCAATCTGTCATGCGGGCACCTTTCCATGGAAAACAAAAACGTTCATTGATTCCTCTCTTCTCCCGTATGAAGTGTACATTAACTAAGCGGCCTTGTTTATACGCAGACCATTACCCGCTCAACGACCTCATTATGTTTTTAGGTGTGGGAACATGGGTCGGATGAGGGCATTATGTTTTGCTCCACTAGGTCATAACGTCTCTGCAATGAGGTTTTGGTGCGTCACTTGTAAGGCTGATATCCCGTGGTCGCGATGGCGTGGCACGATATTATTTAGGCACCAAAGTTTGGTGTTTACAAGCTAATGCAGATTGCCTTCGTCCTTGGTTAGTGTCTGAAGACCTAGTTATCCGGATGAGTGGGACGATACTCCAAATACTATGTAGAAAGCCGGTTCAAGCCTCACATGGCGGTATACGTCAGTCAGATGGCGCCTCCTCGTATTATAGCCAACGGTGATTGTACCGTTAATCGAGTCGTCCTTTGAACGGGTGCAAACGAATAAATAAACATAAAAGAGGCTAATTGTCTCAGATGGATGTTCTGATTACCTAAGGGCCAATGCATACATATGATAAACTGGATGTGTTTTAGATTTTCTTGTGAGGGTGCTACTGAAGTAGAACAAAGTAACCAATTTTAAAAACAAACAATTCGCTCACCACCAAGATAGATTCTCTGCTAATCTAGTCTTCCCTGTTATCGTTCTGCAAGGGACTATACTCTCACCTGTTGTAGTTATCATAGATTTAGCTACATTGATCAAATTTTCAAATTCCTTAGACGGGAATTGGACTGATGCTGCCATACGTGGATCTCCATATTCTGGTGCATCCAACTTTCTCCAATCTGTATTTTATCCTTTCTTAATGCAGAGATACAGCTTTTTCATAGAAGGCTCCTAAACAGAATGCAATTGCGGATGCCTGTTTTGATTCTCTGTTTACTGTTTTCATTCTGCTTTATTTATGTGACTTCCATTGAATGAGTCGTATGAACACTTGACTTTACTTGTTTTCTTGTGAGGCTCATGAAGCATTTGCTTGTGAATACCTGAGGGACCCGAGTTTCCTAGTTTACAATTTATCTATAACGTAACTCGTGAAAAGATGTGAAATGATAACATTATCAAAGTATAGATACTTTTATCCAAGTAATTTGAAGTTTATTTGGTTACAGATGCATCGATATAATAGTATTAGTTTTATTATTGACTTTTAACTTGTTGCTGATAGATGGAAACAGTGGTTTCATTGATCACTATATGGTGGAGATAGTAGCTTACATTCATGATGATTTTCTATTTTCGCATAATTGACTGTTAAGCCACGTAAAAAATGTAAACGGTTTCCATAGGTTTTCAGATTATGAATAAAAAAGTACTAAAATCGCGTTGGCTTTATCGATATAATAAACGCAGTGTACCATTCTCTTCTGCGGGAGAAAAACAACAGTTTTATTTCAGTGTTCCATTAAATCAAAATGAAGATGACAGTAGCAGCAGTTGTATCGATTTTTCGAAATCCACCTGGTGTATAGACCAATAAATGATACTTTAGTTTACTTCTATACGTAGTCTATTTTCAGGAAGGTAAAATAAGTAATCAACACAGCAACGACAAGTAGAATAATGATAAACAATCGAGGAATCAACCTCGGTTATCATTGGAATAAAGATTACCTTCCACTTTTTATTCTCAAGAAATATTTTCTCTCGAGCAATGTCAGCTCTGTTCAGGGTCAACGTAATTTCTAGCTGTTCTAAGTTGATCTGATCAGACGCAACCGTAGACCCCGCTGTGAGAAAGGGAAATGGTGTGTTTCAAAACAGGAAGCGGGCATAGTGATGAGGGGGAGATATCGATAGAATAGATTATTATTAGTTATATGATCAATAAATCGTAGACAGCTGGAAAAGTGCGATCAAAATAAATTATTAGTTATGTTGCCGATTAGTCAACCTTGAGCAATATTATTAAAGAAAGATTTTTCAGGAGTATGTATATAAGCGCACAATGTACCTCGTTATATGCGTAATGGTACTTGTAGAGGCAACGAATTGAACATGATAAAAAACGAAACAGATTCGACATTGTCGTGACAGGGGTCGTAACGATTAACTGGAAAACGGTTATGGCATGGAACAGTACTGTTGCCGTATGTGAGTGAACATGCAGCGGGAAGTTGAAATTGAGAATCGACACAGGTGTCATGCGTTCACAATGTAGATAGTACACTCCATTACGAGTTATCCTATCAATACATATCTAACATATACATCAAAATGCTGTTAAATACAAACCTATAAAACAACGTGTAATCTGGCTTTTTCTAAACCAGAGAGAAGTGAAAGCGAGCTGTAGAACCAGTATGAAGGGATGAAACATCCATTCTCTACTCCTCATTACCAAGTGCAATATGATGACAACGTTTTGATGTGTATAAGAAAGCTGTTTTTCGAATATTTGTTTCGCGACACCTGGTTCCTTCACAGTGCAACGTAGTACTTAGAATCGCGAGAGAGCATTAACTTTTATTCTATAACAACTGTTATCAAGTTTATGCGAATAGCTTGTCGGTTGGTGCTACAAACTGAGTCAGTTTACATGGGTATCAACCGACATATGAAAAGTTCTGCCCACATGAGCCCCCTACAGGTAGATTTCTGCCAACCAATTCCAAATGCACCACTGCGGTCATTATTGCCATTTGCGTGCTCATGTTCTGTTTGTTACTCTAATGATCAACGAAACAGCAGATATTCACCAGAAGCAAATCATCCTAAACCAATTTGGTTGACCGTACCTCTGAAAGAAAACTTTCATGTTGTAGGCATGTTTGGAATAATGAAACAACAGAACTGTTTATACCTCAAAAACGGCGTTGTGAGCTCAGAACCAAGTAATATTAAATAAAACTTAATATCCTAACCATTCTATCGCGTTTTTAATCGCAAATAGTATACTTTCAGCAAATATGAATAATCAGGAATATTCTTACACGCTCTTGGAGGCCTTAAATTCATTGTATGCCGTACCATTTTTAGCACTGGGAAACGATACTAATCCTTCATATCAGTTTAGCCTAACTTGCATCTAATAGCACTAAATAAAATCCAAATTTTCCTTACGAAGAACATGTCTCCCTTGCTAACAGACATACCACTGGCCAGCAGCGACGAGATCACATAACCATCGAGATCGGAGTCTTCTTCCATATCGAATACCGACACCAGATTGCTGTAATCGTTGATAATCTCGCTGAGCATGTTCACTTCTTCCGTGTAGTTTGAACAATCCGGGTGCATGTCACTAAGGAATTCTTCGATAATTGATTCGATTCTGTATGATTGAAACAAACATACTTACAGTTAAAATTATGAATTCTGTCCTGCCAGTTAAACAGTAACGAAACTCGTATAATGTTTGATTAAAAAGATAGACAGTAATTGACCTCAGGCTTTAACATTCGGCGACGGGAACAGAAAAATTAAATAATGTTTTTTTTGGCGTCAATGATTCACATCACTTTGCCGCCCCTGATGTGATTAAAGCATACAGACTATGTAGAACTATAATAAATATTTACGAGCAAATTAAACTATACTAGCACTGATCGTTCCGGTCGTCGAAGCTGGTCAGTACGTTTCAGCCGGTGGAGCAAATAAGGATAAATATTTCTTTTCATCAAACCAGCAAAAATTAAAGCTCAGGTATGCGTAAAACACATTTTGGGCAACGTCATCTAGTCTTTCTGAGAGCATCGAGACCGGCCGGAGGAATCTTAGGAATGGTACCGGGTATTCACTGATACCAGTTTAAAAACAAATAGGCATCTCGAAACAGTAAATTCCATTTCCCGAGCCCAGTGGATGCGTTCACTTTGAAAACCCATCTGGATTTGTAAATCTAAAGATCTGTTGTTTTGTTCTTACATCTGCGAAAACGGCTCAATAGCTGTGAAATTAAGTGATACAGGAAGCTTCTAGAACAAGTATATTATGGTGTATTGAGTAGATTTCTGTAGTTCTGTATTTTTTCATGCGTATTCATGAGAGAAATAATTGTTTGATTTAGGGGGGGGGGGAAGGGGGCTTCAAACTTCTTCAACAAACGTGTTCATATTTATAAGGTGTTGTAGTTTGTTTTGAACTTTTGTATAATAGAATAATGGTTTCCATGCTCGTTACATTCCTAATTGACCTGTTTCGGGATAATAGCTTTTTGATGCACATTTTGCTCCTATTGAAATGCGATTTTGTCGGTTAAATCATAAATGACAAATAATACGTAAAAGGTAGAAATCACCACGTGGCAAACGGTTGCTAAAATGGTTAACGAATACCTGACGATGCACAGAATAATTTCTTTGCATTTACCGATTTTCCAACGGAACTGGCTCCTTGTCATCCACCGCCTCTTCGGTCGCCATTTTGTTTGCGGCGTCCAGACCAAACGCTATTACATCAGCGGCACCAGAAGTACCCTTTGGGTTAAAAAGTTTCATAAATTAACATTTACTTCTAAAAAGGACACAGACAGTCGAGCAGATGGATTTATTGTTCTTCGTGAATGCTTGGCCAAAAACATGACATTTGTTCAAGAACAAATATTATTGTACCTGACAGCGGAGGGATTTTGTTCAGCTATTAACAAGCAGTAAACCAAGAACAGGAGAAAACCCGGGATAGCTTTCAAGTAAAAGTCGATACAGAAAATTATTTATTCTATTGCTACAATAGTTAACTGTATCAGATTTTATATGATATCAGGTATTTATGGGGAACCTTGAAAGTTTCGAATATCAGAGACAAAGCTTCGAGAAATCGGTTTGACTGTAAACCGGCAGTTTATGGTACATTTGTTGGAATAAATTCGTTATTCGGTAGATAAAGCATAATTTAATGAACCGATGCCTTAAATCATTTTTCTCAAGGAAACGACTTCTTCATAAAGCTTAAAATAACCGCGAACTCAGGGAAGCCTCAATCGGCGAGTTTGAAGCGGAAACCCCACTTTGCGCCTGCCAATCCCACAGGATATATTTCTTTCGCTTTTGTATTATTCCCTGTAAGAGCAAACCAAGCATTAACAAAATAGAGGTGAAACCAACGAGTTTATTGAGACTGCTTGATGAACTTTGGTGTTTTTTCTCAAATGTTGCTGATTTCGTTCAAAGGACCTCCCTGGTGCTCTTAAGTTTTATGAGATAGATGATGCCATAAGACCAATTTTTTCAAGTTAGATGCACCACAAAATAATTTGCCTCATTCGCTTGCGAGGCTTATATGGGATCAATCCTCGGTCCACAGTTTGAAAGATTTATTTGTGATGTGTAAAAAAATATCAGAAAGCTAAACCCTGCAGGCTGTTTTTGTTTTGCCAAAAAGCCTATCAGGTGGTGAGGTAAAATAACTCAAATACCGCGTCACGTAGTAGTCAATGCTTGAGGTCCGAGAAGGCGTTGTAATCAAGGAGAGTTCATTAGAGTACTTGCTGAACCTAAATTTTGTTCACATAAAATTTCCTTTCCGTTGTAATATTTTGTCAATGTTTGCTGTTGCTACACGCTCGGAATCGGTGAATAAGTCCGCTTACCTTTGTCACGACAATCGGACAGCGGTTTTGTATCATGGAGCAATATACTTGCCGTAACGTGAATCTGTCTCCCCCGACAACCAAACCACACATCGGTACCAGAACTTCCTCCTCACTCCCCACCGATTTTCCGGACTTTTGTGGTTTGCTAACGTCCGGCAGGCTTTTCTCGCCTGCAGTACGCATTCCCGTTCCCTGACTGGCGGAAATTTGCTCAGCAGCCGTGCGCTGGGTTGCCAGTGCTGTGGAGGAAACCGTTCCTGGTGCAACTTGGGTTTTACCCACCGAACTCGAACTTAGATTGACCCCAGAACCAGGTTGTGGTGCTACAGATACGCGAGTACTGCCCTCTCGTTGTAACAGAGTGGACGACTGGTTATTCAAATTACTTCCAGACTGAGTCTGCTGCTGGAGTTGGGTGCTTGAAGTGATGCCGGCAGATGTAGGTGCAGTTCCTCCAGCGCCCCCCGTTCCACCCATACTCTGATCCAGTGCCGGTGTGGCACAACTCCATTGTGAAATGCATCGCTCGAACCGCGCGCGCAATTCCGCTTCTTTGCCTTTGGCTTGATCCGATACACCACTGTCAACTAGAATGAAAAAGTTGTGATTCGGATCCAATGCGCGTTCTTCCACATCACTTCGGACAGTTTTATTTCCCGTTGCCCCACCAGGCCCCGCGACACCGCGATCACTCTCGTCCTGTTCTTCTTCGTCCTCTTCTGACTGATAAACAGCTGTGCCCTAGATAATAAACCAACCCAATGAAAACGCTATTTTACACCACGGTGGAAGAAAGTACTTAAAGCGTACTGTTATTAATAGAAAATGTGAGCTATATATAGGCAAAGTAAACGTGATCTGAAAAGTAAGAAAAAAACCTCTTTTCCCTTTTGCGTCTCAGAACTACTGAGAATCCACCTCTTAAATTGAGCATTGATCCAGCGACATCAAACGATTATTGCCCTTAACACCTACAAATCGGTTTTCTTTCGTTTTTTATTTATGATTCAACAAAAAACACTGATTTAACCACCAATCGGTTGTGTCCACACATGGCTACTCTATAAGTAACATCAACATGTCTCGGGAGTCACTGTGGCAGTAAAAGTAGTCTGATATCAGGGTCCAAAGAGTTTAGGTTAGGGAACCTAGACAATTTGAATCAAGAAATGCTACTTTCCCAAACGAATAACGGATGAGTCTCGAAAATCACTCAAACACGAAAATTGTTACGAACCTAGCGTATGTCTTTCAGCGGTTCACCTGTTGCCCAAGTGATCCACACATGGCCAGGATGGATCGGTGTTTCACCCATCGAGTGTCCCCTAACATACGCAGATGGTTTCCAGGACCACTGAGATAACCCACAACGACAATCAGTGCTTCCACATGAAACTCATCTTCGTTGATTACAAAAGACGTTCTGGCATTACATTTCATGGTGGACCTAACCTCCCGATGCGCAACATAAAGCATTGCTATTAGGAAGATCATTGATTTAAACAGTCCATGTAATAAGTTACACTTCTGGAGAGAACCGTGAAGATTGCAGATGATGTCATTCAGAAACACAAAACATCTAATTCGCATCCACAAACCCTCGAAAATTGAATTTGTTGTTAATCAGTTTTTCTATATGTCGCTTTGTCGGCATGCCGTTTTCGTAAACATGATCCTATAGGCCACTTGTGCCGTAAGCTAACTAGGTTGGGTTGCCCACAACAAAAAAGAACCACAACACCAACCACAAAATTTCGAGTTCGAACATCGAGATCGGATTAACCCGCTCCTATTTCCTTGGTGTAACACATGCTATCGGTAGGGTATTTATCGTATAAATAACGTGAATCTCATTCGGGAGGAAAAGCAACAGCCAGAGAGAGAAAGTAAACATTTCCCAGGTGAATTTCATTTCATCATATCCGCAGATGTTCACGCTTAGGGTAAACGATGCACAGATAACCCGGTTTAACCAATAACAAGTCGCACTTTCGCTTCGATCTTCAATCGTCTATGACACTACCGGTTGCACGGACTATTTTAAACCAGTGGACGATATGCTCGGTAAAATAAAATCGGTCCTTTCCCAGGTGACAGCACTCAAATGGCATGCATTGCTGACGGAAAAGGCCACCCTAAAACTGATCTGCTTGTTTCACCATGAACCCTTAGTCATTTGGCATAACATGTAACTATATCATTTGAACTATAAAACAATAACGTTATCAATGGGGAGATTCAGATCTAGTGCACGTCAAATACTTTGTATCTGCGGTGCTGCATGTTGCGATCTGAATGCTGAAGTAATTATGCAAAGTGTGTGTGATACGTAATTGATATCTGACTGGAAATCGCCGTCGCTGTTTATATTGTGAAATAGTAAATGCAGGAAAGTTCGTAAAATTCAGAAACGCAAAAAAAATTCGTTTCAGTATAAAAGAATTTACTATTCAGTGCTTGTTTTCACAATTTCGTGCATTCCACATTATCTTCGACCCCCATCCGTTGTCATCAACAGTGAATAAAACTTGCAAATGAAGTTAGTGTGTGAGTTCACCAGTTGTATCCCAGGTTTATGCATATAGTCTATTTCGATTAAATAAAACAACCGCCGTTAGTGGTTTCACTCCTTAATTGCCTGTCCTCAATCTAAGGTACGCATTTGTTTCGACAAACTGAAAACCCGAAATTCGCAGCGTAATGATAACACCAGAAACGAGCGGAGTGAATAAATCAAGACTATTGTTTACCTCGTGCAATGCAGCTTCCAATATTTCGTTTTTGGTCACACAATCCCAGCTGGCCACACCAAACGCCATCATACGATTTCCACCGTAGGCGTCTGTGTAATCACGCACAGCCTCACCTGTGAGTTTCATCACGCCCAAGTGGAACCCACCGGTTACGATCCAGCAACCTGTAACAGGGTAGAAAGCACAAGGGGAATATGTACGACACGCCATTATCATATGATGTACCGACTGTGATGAATAGTTCAAATACAACCCATCAATACAATTGATAGTAAAGAAAGTTTGTTAAACGGAACAGAACATCGGGTTCTACAGCCTGTAATACCGGCACACGTAATGACTGCATAGAATAGGTGGTTTTGGACCTCGATGCAATACATGCCACTGCACAAAATCCCGCAGCACAATGTAATGCAATATTTGTGCATATGCACTTTGAAGTGACACTATTTTATACAATTATCCAGTGAGTACTACACACCTTACTTTTATTGCGATTATCAACATGTCCAAACCAGTTTTCATAGGGCAAAGTATAATTGGTGGGTAACTAGGTAAAATAAATTACATCTATTTTGTTTTATAAAATCCCGGTGAATTCATCAATCATACCAAAGATAACTTTATGTTTTCAAAACTGCTTTTCGTAATTTCGGAAAAGTATGAATGTATGACCAACTCGAATCCTCGGTGAAGCGATCAAATACCTTATACTAGATTTGCAGACTAGAGGTTGGATAAAACCATTGTGGAACCTCATGAGGTTTATTGTGATTTATTAAAAATTTGAATGCATTATGTGTCTTTCTCTCAAGTCTATCGTTTTAACTGGTCAGTTGGGATTTGGCTGACAATACCGAAAGCTGTTTCTATGAACAATACTACGGTGGGAAATACTTCGCTTACAGTCCCACCAGATCGACACCTAAGCTTCAAATAGCATCATTTTCCGTGTCAGTTTATCGAAAACAAGCATTTAAGGCATTATGTTTGGTTATCCCTGTATTAGGAAGGTCAAGTTATAAATTTGGCGCTGCACGAGTATACAGTCGTATCACTTGTGTATGTGCGTCCAATGCAGAACATAATTCGTGTTTTGGGCAAACAGGTGCGGTTAGCTCTGAGAAAATCAACCTATACATTTTCTCAAAATACTGAGCAATCAAATTTGTTCCCTGGGCGACTGTTGGTGGTTGACTGCAGCCAGACTGGACGGTGTTTTACTATAAGCTCTCTAGTCCGCAACTGAAGGTAGTAGCGTAGGTGAACACCGCAAGAGAACAAAACGCATAGGAAAAGAAATTCGGGATGAACGTTTTTAACTTTACCCAATTTTCGTAACGCTCAATATTTAACATTATATTTTGGCGCCATGCTTGGGGCAGTTGGATAAATTTTGATAAAAAGATGCTCATCGGCTCATTGAAAATGCCACAAATATTTTCATTTGACATGATGATTGGCGGCTCATAGCGTCAATATGATGACAAGATGAAAAACATAGAAGCTTATTGAAGGAAAGCTTTGTCGGTTTTATACAAAACAATGGTGGGTGGATATTTACTCAGTATAAAATCGATGAAGGTGGGTAGGGATGATATAAGTGCAGAGGAAGTGCAGATGACATATTACAGTATGTGATTATGGACTAATGTTGAGAAGTGCTGTCCGCACAATAAACAGGATCTAGGACATACCGCTTTCAGCAGCTTTCCACAACCCTTTCTTGAAGATCATCTTTAGTTTTCTTTTCTTCTCGAAATCCGTTCCAAACACTGTGATGATCAATGTGGGTGGCTTCAAACCCCATTTTCGTTTGAGCAAGTCACGTATCACCTGATCGGTTGTGCTTCCATCCAGTTTGCAGAACTACATCAAAAGTAAGAAAACGTTCTGTAATTTGTTGTTGTACGATTAGAACGTTTCTGAAAGATTCACTAGTAACAAGTTTCATCGTTTTGTATATCAAGACAATTTTCAAGGGCAAACAAGTGGCTATCCCCTAAGTTGGGGTAGGGGGATGTGGAAACAATGATAAACGTCAAGTGAGTATTGATGAAGTTCAAAATTATGAAAGATGAGCTAAGGTATTACCGTCGGAAAAAGCAGTTAATAAAAAAATAAATAAACCAGAAAGGTTCCTAGCATGCACTACATTTAAACTTGATTGATGATTGTTTCTGTAGTATTTACTGTACAGTCAGTCGCCACAGATTACTACAAATTGCATTTGATCAAATCAGTGCAATAAATTTTCAGACAAATCGCAAACCATTTTCAATTTCGTGAACTAAAGTTTTCGCCCAGTTTATCCACGAAAAAAAATAGGATCAGTAAAGTTTAGAAACAGAAAGCCTCAGGGTATGGCTTCATTTAGTTAGATACAATCGACCAAAATAAGTGGGCCATTAGCAAATTGTGAAGCAGTAAACTCTGATGGGCCTAAGGGGCATTAAAAATGACCATTCTCTGTGCTATCTATTTTCTCAATTCAAGAGCTTTGGATAGGCCAAATGATTTTTCAACAATCACTATCAAAAGCAAGAGAAACCTTGTGAGAAATGCAAGCCTATCCGGAATTACTTTATTGAGCTATTAGGGATTAGTGTTTAATGTCAAATGTTTGTTTAAAAAGCCGTTGTCATCTATCTTGACCAAATAAGAAATCAATTGCAAATGACGTTTCACCATTCAAATGGTTCTCCTACATGAGCATGGATGTTCAGTTTCGTGCAATCCGCTCAACCAACCTAATATGCTTCTTTAAGTTGGCATTTCCGGCAACGTCATGTTTCCAGATTATGCTTATGATCACTACGATACGGATTCACTCGAAATATCGTCTGTTTATCGCCTGATTTTATCTAGACTGTTGTGAAATAAAACTCTTAATTTTCACAAGGGCAAAACGTTTATCGAGTGCTGCATGAGTGGAGTAAGTTAAAGAGAAACTGATTCATGTTCCAATTTGGATTGGCACAAATCTGTGGAACGATCATCCGATAGGTAAGTAGGATGACACAAACAAACATTAGACAAAGAGATGCTTATTAGTCAGCTCGTCCTGATGATCTATCGATTGTTTTACCAAGCATGCTTGCTACGAAGATTGAAAAATAGGTGAATGTTGATGCATTGCCTCGAAGAAATAATATAAATAAATAAATAAAATAAAATTCAGACCAAATTAGCGTCTATCAACATAGGGTTTTGATAGAGGACAAGCCTAAAATGAGATCTCTCCCAGTTTTTATTGGATAATCATAAATCATGAATCCAAAATTTGTTAGTTATTCATACGAATCATGGTATTCGTTGGTTCCTCGAGGACTGTATCTCAGTGACAGGCGCCAGAATAATAAAGTCTATTGCCATGGTGCATGCATGGATGCATCTAAGAAGTCAATTCTGTCTGGTGTATGTTTTTTCATGGTTGGAAACACTGAACAAAACGTGCGTTGCCACCTGAGGGAAATATTTCATTTAATAAGTCACATATGTTTTTGGTAATTTTTATCATATGTGCATTTCAATCAAACCCAATCAAGTAGTGGTTCTAATTTGCTATCAGTCGTGTATTCGACAGGACTTAAAAACCACGAATGAAATAACGTTCGTCATTGAGTCTGATTTTGTTTCACTTTGGTCGATAAAAGCAGACCTTTAAAATGTCAACTCAGTTGGCACTGAAAATCACAATGAATACACATGAACTATCTAGCTGAAGATTTTTACGGCTCTCAAGGTTGTGAAAAGCATTTATGTTAAGGTGTGAACTGGAGGTGGAATATTTGTATGCAATCTACCTAGTGTTCTTCTGTACTACTAAGGTTGTTCCTTTCTGATTACATTTAATAATACCGCCGGCAAGGCCTGGAAACGAACTGGAACAAATAAAGTAGGCATAGCCGTTCAATTTTACTAAGGCTGCCGAAGTTCTTCTTCACTAAAGGTAAAGTTTTTGTCATACCGGGGAAGATCTAACCTGAATTGAAATCTTATTTGGCAACTGCAACAAACTGTATTCTAAAGGGCGAGGCTTTCCCTATCTATAGTGCGTTTCTTCGCAATGTATCCTCATTTTGCCCATAATATCCCCGGATGTGATTGAGCCTGATTTTCTCAATTTATTTGTTGACTAGCATGAATCAGTTACTGTCATGCAGAATAATTTCAATAGAAAATAATTGTCGGTTAAAACAATTATTAATCAAAAGTAACAGTATTGTACTCGGAGACTTGGAAAGCTTTCCCCTTTTGATTCCAATCAGGTTTTCTGAAACAACTTCTCGCACTACATACGCGTCGCAAGAACTGTATCACTTGATGAATAGTAAGCAGCATTAGGAACATTTAGCTCAGATTCGATAAAAAATAATGCTTGTCAATATGAGTGTCTCCATCCCATATCCTACATCAGAAGGTACTAAATTGATAAAGTATAATTGAAAATGTGGAATGAAAATCAGATACTACAAAAAAAGAGATAATTGGGCATTCAGAATGCTAATTTGTTGAACACTACAGATGAAATCATCAAGATTTTTCAGTAAAACATGCATTCTAGGCGATAATTATGGCCTGAATAACAGGAAGGGTCGATGACCTTGCGACTCCTCCGCCGAGGGCGACTTTCCGGTTTCATCCGTTTGCAAATATAGACGGCTAATCAATTATTCAATAGTAGACATGAATAGATGTCAAAGCCATAGGTGTTTGATGAAAATGCTTCCGTATAGCTAGGCCTTACGAGGCTGCCCAACGAGATGTGCGACAGGAATGTACCTTTCGGCAGTGAAGATAGGAGACAGTGGTGCACTGCAAGATTTTCCCGAAACTCATAATACCTATACATCGTTTGAATCGAGTGCCATTAAAGTATTGTTTCTTTTATTTGTGAACCTTGTCGAATGGTGTATCGTGTTGACTGCAATTGTTCTAAACTGGTTGAACTACTTATGTACAACTTCTGAAAAGTGATAATTCATTTTAGGGCGAAGACAGGCTTGGTAAATGTGAATGGTATATGTACTTTAAGATAGAACAAGCAAACGGTAAATTCAAAAGCTGAAGGACCTGTAGAACTGGTTTATATATGGTTTGGTCGCATCAGTAGTGCAAATGCATTGACATTTCAAAGTATGGTTCGCCAGACCCCGCAAGTACACTAATCCCTCAAAAATGCAGAGATAGTAATTTGAAGTAGTAAATAGGAAGCTCAATATTTACTTAGGGATAACAGTTTCGAAAAAATGAATGATATACACATTCTCAAGAAATTGTAAGCCTGTATAATGTTTACAGTTCCTTTGGTACTTACTTTATCAAGAAACGAATTCCTTTGGGTCAAAAAACCCTTACACAATGCATCATTCAATTACTTGAGCTACTATGAGTATCTTTCGTTCAGAATCTGTGTTCGGCAGACTTAACATGTATATATGTTCATGTGAGATAAGTAACTGGGTGAGTCGTATACCTGAGGAATAACAACACAAAGCGAGTGAGATCGTGAGTGAGACCGATCGAGGGAGCGGAGTGTGGGAACGGCAAACAGACAGAATAGTGCATAATTTATGTGCAGAAAACGAAATATGTGAGGTGTGCATTACATTGATTAGTGAATCGTTTTGGTGAACTAAATAGATCAAGTGCGACCTGTAAAATTGCAAATTCGTGTTCTGTGGACGGAAGCAGTAGAAAACGCTTTGAATTTATCATCATTATATAATAACACGTATTGTGCCTTTTTCGAAATACATTCTTTTATTTAATTACGTGTGAGTTACCTATGTATTTGAATAATAGTCATAACGTTAGATTACAATTAAAAGTATACAATAATCGTTTGTAACTAGGGGAAAAACTGTGCGACAACGCCTTTCATAATCTATAGAATTGCCACAAACGTAATAATAATTTTTAAAAAGAAAAATTAAATTGAATAACATCGTTGAACTCACTTTTGCTGTTTGATTTAAACCAGTGAATTCAATTTCGCCCACAAACCGCTGCATAACCGAAGTTCTTCGAACACTAGCCTGATGTTGTAACGCAGTGGAGGCGGCTAGTGCACTCACACCGACACTATCCCCGGGGCCAACAGATCCGGTTCGGTTTACCGTACGTCTTACGGTTGACGTCCTATGGAACGGGATCTGTTCGGTCATGTTTATGAGCTAGTTCTGATTTTGTGGATGGTGATGATGATGTGTATGTGATTCAAAGGCACTGTATTTTCCGATCAAACAGAAAAACCAATGTGGTCACTGAGGAAACACAAATGACCACAATAGACCACCGATTCTACCACAGTCCACATCGGACGATGAAACACATCACAATCAGTTGTGCACTTGGATTCACCGATAGATTTGCTATATATTTTTTACAAAGAACATGCCATTCGCTTTGGTGTAATAATAGGCAAGATAAACTCGTGGATAGAGCAGAATTTGAAAGGTCTCACTTCATCGGGTAATTTCAAGGTAGTTTGTGGTGTTCGCACTTGGGCAGGAGTAGAATGAAGCGCGTGATTGGTCGAAATGTGCGACTGTGAGTCAAACTGGGTTCAGGTCAGGTGAGACAAATTTGATTGGTTTATTCCATCCCCGGGCGTGTACTGTTACAACAGCCTATTCACGTGCACGGTAATGCATCGGACAGCAGATGCAACAGCGATCTACGCAATGTTCCTGCGTATCCGCGCGTTTAGGGTAGCAGTATGGTGAATGGTCTGGTTAGAAATAATAAAAGGCAAACTTCAGTCCCAACAACCCAGCTCACCATAGTTTGTTTCAAAAACCGAGTAGACTAATTTAACAATCTTAGGTCAAGTGAATATTGGAATTTGTTTCGGATCATGACTCATATGGAGTTCATAACTGCCCCGTATTGAAATAGTGGAACGGTCAAGTGTACCTCACAATGTTATTAACCACATGAGATCTAGGAAAATGCACATTGCGATTTCAATAAGTAGAAAGTATAAACAATTATATTTTACCTCCTCTTTTGTTATTTAAGTATAAAAGTGTACCTTCAGCTTTTGAGAAGAGGCAGTGACTCAAAAAAACCTGCCTGCGGAAACGTAGCACAAGGCTGACACGGACAAAAAATAAACTAACCGAAACAGCACGAGCACAAACTTTACGTGATGCGTTGTAACATTCTGTTTTATGTGCACATCTTGCAATTCATTTATTCTTGCGGAAAACTGAATTATTTAAATTGTTATTGAAAGTAATATGAATTATGTAGATTTCAGAACATAATGCATGAGGTTTATTTTTAATCTTTAAAAAGTGACTTCTGGCTAGAGGTTTTGAAGTTAATAATTTACAGAAGACTTAGAAAAAACAATTTACTAAATTGCTCTTCAAGCAATCTTCAAAGTCGTGATAGGAATTCAAAAATAGGTATTCTGCTACGTAGCTAAATCCAAGCTTATTATGGTTATGCTTGCTAGGTAAACCAAATAGATCCGAAAACCAAGAAACCAGAAATCCGTTTCCAGCTCCTATGCACAGCGGTTTACACCCACGAACGGATTCTTAACAGCCGAATGCGGAGTGATTTTAAGGGAAGAGCTGGGACTGACGGTAGGCAGGGGCTTTCTGGGAAGGGGATTAAGTTTAAGATGCAGTAGAAGAACACAAAATCACCGTGGACCAGAGGATCCTGTGAAAAGCAGACTTGACTCGAATTCCAGCTGGGATGACTAGGTGCCGAAGGCGTTTAACAAATATTCAATCTTTTGTCACTTGCAGTGTGCACAAACAAACCCAGTTTTAACTGAAAACAGTGATATATTAGAGCTTCGGCTTACTGCTTCGTCATAAGTAGTACAAAAGTTCAACGAGCCTCAATATTTTATTGACCGTATTTCAGATTTATACTACATCAACCATCATTCTTTCAGGTAAAAAGAAATTAAAAATACTTTGCACAACCCAAAATTAGTGGCAGAACATAAAGAACCAATAGTGCTAGACGGTTGATTACTCGCTTATTTCTTCTGGCTTCCCTATAGCCTATGAGACGTTTTAAATCATTTTATATAGGTTATATATATAATGTAATAATATTATTATATTATATGATTATATATTAGACATCATGCTGTTTTATATCAGTCTATTCTGCGAAAAACTCTGTTACCTATGTTTTTGATGAGTGCCGGTGAAAGTGAGGTGTGAGAGATGGAGAAAAGTAAAACATTACTCACACCGCCTACACCAACTTCTATATACAAAATGCAATCTGATCTGAAAGTTGTTCGAAAGATTCTTTAAGTTGCCTACTTCAACAACGTCCGTAATGACGAAATTCACAAGCGCGGCTACACTGCAATATCGATATTGGCTAGTTGAGACCAGTTCAATCAGTCATCCTTGATCTGCGGATCAGAAATGTCTTTAAACTGGGCTAAGTTAGGTTTTCACGTATGAATGTGTTTGAGATCAACTGTTCGTCATAATTAATTGTTCATCACGCCTAGTGATCCAATGAGTTATCACCCGTGCACCTTGATTAATTTATGTGAAACCCGCTACGCGCCTTTATGAATGCCTATTATTTATAATTTATCATTTATTCAGTGCTACATCAAATCTATCTTCCAAGTATTTCAACATATTCTCCGCTATTAGTCGAAACATATCGATGACAAAGATCTGCAAAATTTGTCGTTCCATAGCTGATTAAACAATGCAATACCACATTCACTTACTTAGTGTTGTCAATCCAGTGGAACGCAATAATGGTTTCAGATAGCGACAGTCAAAAAACTATTGCAATGCACCTCAAAACTCCAAAGGGCGAAAAGCTTGTAGCTCTTGTAGTATTTGGGACTAAACGCCATCGGTTATGCCGAGCGTTTTCAAACTTACAAGCTAGTTTAACTTCTCACTAAAAGCTTCAAGATCTTGCCCACCTCTTGGAATGTTATGGCACCACTTTTTCAGCACACCAATGTTTCGGCAATGAAAACATGTGTGATTTGGTTGCATAAATAACTATTCGAAAAGTGCAGATTTGTTATTCAAGAGATCTGTTTTACATTTTTCTTTGATGCATCATCAGCTATTTCACGCCGATTCGGCTCTGATTACGGATTTCGGCAGTGGTAAAAATTGCAGTCAGAAGCAGTATTGGGCTTCGATTGTTCATGCGCTAGCGCAAAACTGTATTTACAGAGTCAGAGCGGTTTGTAATCTCAAGTGGCATGGGTATGTGTGAGATGGAAGAGGGGAGGGGGTGA
>UZAN01039509.1:0-48406 GCA_900618425.1 Echinostoma caproni
CAGAAAACTATCATTTTATGTCTTACGACTGAAAACATTATCCGTACCTCGCTTCTTGATTAAACGTTTTCTATTTGCCTGTATTTTACCCCTATGGTTGTATGGGTCCCCAGTAATCTTTCCAGGGATGCTCAAAAATGACTTTAAACTGCTCTCCAGATCATTGACACATCTATCTAGAAGCAGTGGGATTTCGCGTGAAACTATCTGTCACTTCATCATTTCCCAACATAAAAAGTCATGTCTTTCGTTATCAACAGAAATCTTGGATAACCCTTCACATCCATTACATCAAGATCTTATCAAGTGTGTTTCCTCCTCTTCCACCCGGTCCCGTTATAAGTGTATATTTGCTCGTACGACCGCTTATCGGTCTTCAGTGGTGCCCTATCTTGCCCGATTTCTTGTCAGCGCAAAAAGCATTGCTTCGGACCTATACTCAGTTATCTCTTAAATTGTATTCATTTTCACTGCTCACGATAATTATGCTATAATTTTGTTCGATAATTTTTAGGTGACTATGTGACTGCTGAATATCCACCTTTCGGGGTGCATAAAGCAAACACTTGACGTGACTTGACTTGACTGACTATCAATGGGCTTACATACATGTCATCTCCCACAGAAGTCTGTGTAATAGCCGACCAAGTGCACTAGACCTTGTCGTGCTAACATTGCCAAAAAACGTGTTAAATTTGTTTGACGAACTGCCGGCGAATTCAAACAAATATGAAATAGCGGACTTGTATCCTTACACAAACCTGGATGGGATTTTAGCTTCAAAAACGTCAAAGTCTGGATAGAACATTGAAACAGGAAGTGAACTAAATAACTACGGTTAATTTGTGCGGTCAGTCTTGTATATCATGATATCCACAGTTGACCGAGGTAGTTGAAGTGTTTAAACTAATCATTTTTGTACAGGATTTGTTAGAAGAATAGTGAATTATCAAGCTGTTTTCAATTTTCGAAAATTACTCCCACTGGACTGCACTGAAAGGAACAGTGGGTTATCAAACATTTTGCAAAAATAAACTGAGGAATCGTTTCTTTTAAATTCACCTTATTAACTGAAGTTATTTTATGCTTTTACTGCTTACACGACATTGAGGCCACAAAGACATCAACCTCATTTGCGGTGCACCACGGGCTGTGGTCAACTGAAATCCTTAATGACCTTTCATCTAGATTACTTTATCTCGTATAATTGCGATGCGAAAATGTCTTCCCTAGTGTTATTCATGTTCTGCATTAGCCATAGACTGACCGCTTCCATTTTTCTAACGTAAAATGCACAACTGTATTTAATTAGTGGAAGTTAGATGTTGAATTATCCGTGATCTGTGAAAGTATGAGTATACGAATATTTAAAGTAAAAGTTCTTTTTTAAGGACGGTTTCATTCAATAGTCTCCTAGTAAACAAGTGGCTGAATCGGTTGATAAAAATACAAATTATATAGAAAGGGGTATGACGTATTCAACTTTTGTACAATCAAATCAATACAGCATAAGCCTTTTGAACAGGCGCTTAAAAAATACGAAGTTTGATGTTTTACTCTGAAATTGGGTTTTCTAACTCTGCATACTATGCTAGCAAACAACTGTAAGTTGAATCAAGTTGGTAAATAAAATGCTTTTAATAATGTTTGCTTAAACTACGTGTAAGATCAATCGATGTTTGATGAGTGTTTGTTCAGTGTCTTCTGACCTCAGTGTTTTTCCCGATTCCGTTTAAATGTAATTATTGGACGTTGGCGTTCTACGAACAGATATATACAATGCAGCAGAATGCCGATGAACAGGCCCTATAGTTTGCATACCGCTCGAATAAATTGCAGCGGAATTAAGCATGAAAACCATCAGCAAACAAAATGAAACTAGCATTACCGACATTTCTGGACCTGAATTGTACCGATGGATGACGGAGTAAGCGATACATGCCCCAAGGGTGAGCAAACCAGCTACGAAACCGTTCAGTGTATGACAGAATGGAACAAAATATTGAGTCAAGTCAATATCGAGACTCGGTAAAGCCAAAGCAAGAGAAGCAACAAAGGGAGCAACTTACGCAAGTAGATAAACCGACCATTCATTACCAGTAGGTCCATGTTTACCGTTGGTTTTTGGTAGTTAACATGCAGATGCTTATTACCGGGGGTTTGTGGTTATTCTCTGAGTGATATTTTTTGATTCAGTTTGTTTCATTATGTACTGCATCGATGGACAGTTTCACTAGGTGAATACACGCATCCCTGAGCCATAAGGTCCACAATACCAAAATGAGAATGCTGTTGGGCTTTCAAGTGATAGAATTCCGTTTACAGTGGGACGCAATTCGACCGTTTCGGTAAGTGGTATCACTCCAGGTGTGCCCACATAGACGGTAGAACCTAAAAGCCTTCGTGGGTATAGATGTTCAGCAGTGATTTTGCTACACATACTTGGCCTTAGCGATAAACGGTCCGCCGTAGAAATTATATAATTGTAGACAGTAGTGGTGATTTAACCCAGGGTGCACAGGACTTACAAAAGCAAATCACTTAGAGACGAAATAAAAGATAGTAAAATGGGGACGAAACTAGTGCTCTTCAAGAAGGAGAGCAACATGGTAATGAGCCGAGGAGCCCAGTATGTGAAACTCAGAGACCCACACAAACGTAGAACAGAGAAAAGTTCAAGACCTTGTAGGGTTATCTCATGCGTTTAATAAGAGGGCATAACAGATGGGCTGCTGAACCATACCACCGTGCAGGCATGAGCAGAGTATATTTTGGTTCGAAAACACCGTTGTCAGGGTTAAAATTTCTGGCCTCAGTGTTCAAGCTATGCGCACCACGGATAGAAGATATCAGGTTAAACCGAATACCCAACAGCGTGGAGTGGGTTTTATCACATAAGGTGTGTGAAAGGGCAAAACTCCAAGTTGCTGTCACAAGGATTCACGGTACGCAGTAAAAATAAGCAAACTAAATATAATGGCAAACGAATCCATAACACTGAAGCCAAACTTGGTAATACCTGCAAGACTGAGGCCTCCGAAGAGACAAGTGACTAAAAGGGGAACTGATTTTTAATGAAAGCAGCAAAGAACTGGCGCCCAGACGTCGATGCAGAGGATAAATCTTCTCTCCGTTAGTGACATTGAAAGCCGGACCCATTTGCCTACTATGCCCGAAAAACAAATAAAAATTAGACGGAACGAATTAATGTAACACTTAAGGTAGATTGTAGAGAGCGGGTTGCGTCAAAGACAATCTGTATTGGGGCTCCTGGACAGAAGTAAGGGTCAGCGAAACTAGGAGAAAACCGAAACAGAAAATCACGAGGCGTGGAAAGCGCTGAGATGGTTCTCGAATTAGGACATAAGCTCACGTGCCTAACGGTAGTCATAGAGCTATGCACAACATCAAAATAATACCTTTAAGTCTGGTGTTGAATTCGAGGGCATGGTCAATTTGTTTAGGGGACACTCTCAAACACCAACACTACACCGACACAGCTAAAGGCTGCGCAAAACCGATGTATTACATGCAGGAAACAAATGAGGCTAGTTGGCACACAGGATTACGATATTGTAATCCCGACTGAAACAGGTTTACCGAAAACCATTTCCGTGGAAGAGCGAGCCTCATCTGATTTTGCCTATTACAGACGTGTCAAAGGAAGTGGATGAAGGGGAGAGGTTTTGCCGCTCGTCAGCGGCAGCATACGAAATGAGATGTGCCAAAGCTTATGCACTGAAAACCAACTGTGCAGACCGTAGGCTGTATCTTAAGGAGCAGGAGCAGGAGCAGCCAATTCTGCATGTTAGCGGTTCACCGGTCACAAAAATTGAATGGAGTGATGACCAGGCACCAGTAAACCTCTTTGCGACGGCTTGCAGGGGAATCGTTTCCCGGTTAAAATGGATTATTTTAACTTCCCTGAGATGCAATGACAATACGAGGACGAACTAGGTGATCGAGCAGCGCTGAATTCCTGTACAGCTTTTACGCGGCGGAACTACATGAACGTGTTCGTCACCCTAAGGGCATTCGCCTAAGATAGAGGTCTTTCATCTTAGATCTGGTTTTCACGCGGCACAATAGTAAGATGATTGATTGAAGACGGAAGAAGGTCTTCGTAGAAACGAACAAAATTTGCTCTCGTTAAAGAAGTTCGTTGTCATGGAAAACTCACACCATAGTTTTTAATGCATTTCTGGTCGAATGAATGTGGAGAATTTGACGTGCACTGCCCAAGCTCCAGCGTTTTATCCAGCGGTATTTCAAAGTTGGGCCTTAATTCATGACCAGTTAGAAGGACGGATGGGCAAACATGGGCAGCTTCATCTCCGGGAAAACGCACATTCACCACCTTGATGGAAACCATCAAATGCACCATAGCGGAAAGGATTCTAAGATGGAAGTCATTAACGCTTAGAGGGACGTACGAAAGGTGGTTATTATATGAGGTGCCCAACCATACAAACTGTTATGTCTTGCCAAGACGCATGATCGACACGTGAGTCTCTTGACTGGTCCCCAACAATTGGAGAGAGAACAGGACTGAGGAAACGACAGTCAGTATATTCTTGATCACGAGACGGAACGCAAATATAAGTTGCAAATTAGGCGTACGAAAACGACGTGGTGACGCACCCATCAGGTTGCGACCTTGATACTCCAATTGGTCGATCGGACGACAGCTGTCTGATTCGTCTTAGTCATCCAATCCGGAATCGAATCGGATTGGGCGTAAGGAACGCACTTGTGGTGTGACACGGGTCGGTGCGTGGCCGCACGGGTTCTGTGCCTTCCGTCCGAAAACAAACAGGCCAGATTTCAAAATAAAAAATTGCTCACCAGGCGCCCCTTAATTCTACGCAGTAATACAGCTATGTCCAGTCGATGGATGCGCTAAGGCAATCGGTCAGCACTTTGGAGGGCCCTGGAAGAAAGCTTTCGGTCTCCGATCCAATGAAGTGTGAACTTCTCAAATGATAGTTTGAAGACATCGGTAAGATAGGTGATGGACATATAGTGCAAATAAAGATTCATATGTCCCCTGCACTGGGTGATATACACATCACCAATGATAGCGTCTTGAGGGTCCTGGAGGGCCTAAACGTAGGTGCGTTTAAGAGGCTTTCCGGGGGGATTTAAAGCCAACAGCGCAACCTACATGCTTCCTATTTTTAAACAATCTCCCTTTACATGATACAAAGTTTAAAGAAAGTGCGATTCTTGAGGAATAAGGCAGCTGTATTCAAACAGTCGACAACAACAGGAAGCTCGGAAGAAACCTTGTTCCGGATGGAGTTAGAATCTCAACACTTGGTTGGTGAAAACCTTAGCCGTTCTGTGTAACATGACCTGACCTGACTTGCCTTGGTAGGATACGGCATAAACTATGTGCAATAGAGCAAATTAAAAAGGCTCGAACCAAAGTCCAAAGGAAAGATGACAGGCTGTTACAAAACGATGTGGCATAAAGACTGAAGAGGAACGAAAAATGATGTAGTACATAGGAAGGAAGAATTGTAAATATCTACATCCCATCAAATTGTGCATAGTGATCTAGATCAAGAGGGACAAGAGATAATGGACAGGAACATATGAAAGACTACTGATGAATGGGTTTCAGCATGTTAACTGAAATGTGTCGAGGTCAAGCGGATTGTGAGTTAAGAATATTGCTATGGTCCAGGAGCAATGATAGGAGAATGATCCAAACGGCAAATGTGTTTGCCACAAAGCGAGAGAGCAACAGTGTGCACTTGAATGCATTTCGAATGAACTGTTATGGTGAGTTTTTTCAAAAGCCGTAGAGCTGTACAATCTGAATTGACTAAAGAATTACTGCTATCGGAGCAAGACCTCGTCCTGTACAGCCATCTACCGGTCTATTTAAACGATCCGCGGTCGAGGTATTGAAGGTATTGAAGAAAGAGGTATGCAAGTAGAGCAATGTAATGATACAGTCACTGAAGTAATTCATTTTGACTGGGGTAATTTTTCAAGCACGGCTACCACAAAAAGTGATTCTGATCTATTCAGTATTTTTTCCCCATTCATGAAAGAGGCATCTTAGTTTAAGTTAAGCTTCAACACAAAACAAATGAATATTTCATCTATTTTTCCCAGTTAAAACTCTTCTGCGTGAAAGTTAGTGACATTCATTTATTAATACCTTTATCGGTTTAGTTTTCAATTTATTTGTAGATTTTTCGTTCTAATGGCATCAGATGTCGTTTGCTGTTGTGTCTATCGAAGCACTCAGAAGCAATATATTTCATATGAAATTTTTATCCATATGTCCAGCTTTCATTCTATTTATTCGGTGTTTCTCCTTGCTGTAAAAACTAAAAGAACACATTTGATGAACACATTTTGATGAAATACCACTTGCATTTAATATACCAATCGTATTCATTGCCACATGAATTTCTACGTGTCTAATCATTACTTTTTAACTCAGATTACAAATACCATACGGGAAGTGAGTCACACAAAATAGTAGAATATGAATTTTGCCAATGCCTTTCATAAATGCTTTTTCTCATAAGTAAATGTTGAATTGATTCAGGGTTCCTAGCCTGTTATCCAAATTTCGCAGATTATTGAAAGAGGTCGGTCTCCTTGTTGTTGAAGCTTTTTACAAATAAAAGAACAATGAAAGAGAAATTCTCTAAACTAGCCCATTTGGAATGAGCAGTAAGAGGAACATTCAACGGCAAACATTGGTATCAGACCCTGCTACTCCTTTCATTCAACTAAGTGTTTAAGAATGCGGGGTTTGAGAATTTTTATTATTGGTTTGTTCCAAAATTATTCAATCTCTTACGATTGGAACGATATAAAGTACAGTGTTAAAAGCTACTGTGGTATTACCTCAATAACGAAAAAAAAATCTGAACAGGAGAAAGGTGACTAAGAAAACCAATCAGTCCCCTGTGACGTCCTAAAAATTGTCGGTACTATATTGTGTTCTTGGAAAGTGCCGGAAACAGACCATGAGGGAATACACAGCTTAACAAACAAACTTATTGTCGGTGATTCATCAGCGGTCTGATCGATCACATTTCATTCAGCAAAATGTTGTGCAGAAAAGGAGCATAATAAATTAGGTCACATGAGAATCGTTGAGAATTTTATTCAATTATATATTGATTTTCTCTCCATACAGAGTGAATGAAGCGTGGCGTAAGAAGCTAGAATTCTACCTGATTGGATCTTATCATCAGTGCGAGTCCATCGACCCATTTGCGGACCAAACACAGGGCAGATTTTCATTTGTCATTGACACGATAGAGCACAACCCAGCTCTGTCAACCCATCAATAATAACAACTCAGTTACTGTGAATCACGTACAGAGAAACTTTAAAATTATTTTGATCAGCTTAGCTGTGGTTTACTGAGCAAAATTCTAGCGTCCTGAACGTAGGGTTACAAGGGCTCAGCACTAGTTTTGTTCAACAGATTCGCACTGTTGATGAGACCGAACGATATTAAGAGAGCTGTACGGTAATTCCTAGCTTCTCGTTACACATTTCTTTTCCTCTGTTCACGATGAACCTTGTCACACAAGTTTTTCTCGCTTTTCATTTTCTGTGGGCAGACTAAGTGGGTAAATACTGGAATACATCAGGAAGCAAACAGTGATGAAGTCATCATCGATAGGAAAAGTGGGAATATTCTGATTTCATTAGACTATTCAAATAAAAGAAAAATGTGCATTGTCGGTATGATAGAATGACATCATAGTGTTTGGGTAATTCCTTAGGTAAACTTTCAATCAGACTTTCTCTGGTCAGATGAACAGATGCCGGCAGTTGCCCTATTTAAACAACCATTGATTCTGGAGCTTTTCATTTGATTCACTCCTGCCTTCATTACACTGGCACGTGCATGAATAATTTAGATAAATTTCAAAAAACGAAATATGAACATCGATTAAGAACACACGATGTAGGGGAACATATTTTCCCGGTGAATTCCTTTTCAAGCCTTCACAATCAAATTTATGTGAAATCAATTTAATAGGGTTAAACAGAAAGGTGCATGATTCCTGTATTTGGTAGTGAACAGAATAAGGCAATAAAAATACCAAAGCGGTGAAGGGAATGCGTTTTATCAAGCTTTCATTCATAGGTGATGGTTTATCAATTCAAGTGCACCTGTGGTGAGACTTAAGTAGGCTAAACTACAGGTTAGTTACCTCAACGGATAAAAGAACGCAATTCACGCCAGCTCACACAAGGCGGGAGTGGAACCATGTCAAGGTCGATCGTTGCTCTTCTGGTAGAGATGGAACACTCGGTTGACACACACTCGGTATTTACAATTACTTATCGAGTCTGACCACACATCTCGAGCGCAATAGTATCGGACATTTGCGGTTGCAGAGGCGATTGGTATCCGACTCGCAACCGGAGCTGTACGCACAACGAAAATTGATTCAAGCTCTGAAAGCCCTCGGGTAAGGGAAGAGTAAATCGCTTGTTCTCATGACCATGACATACCATAGCGAATTTTGGATAAGTAATCCAAACAGCGCACCAATTCGGAGTTCTGTCTGGCTCATTGCTAGATACATTACTCATCCACCTGTCTATTCAACCCTGTTGAAAAGGTTTCACATAAATAAAACTGTGATGACTTGAAGAAGAATTCTGCAAAACCATTTGTTCGATTAAACTGTATTCCTTACACGTAAATGAAAAATACATGATGAACAATGATTTATGGTCAGCGGAGTTTTGTAACCACTAAATATTACACACTTATCATAATCTACAGTGCAAAATTTTTGTGAAATCTGTGATGAACGCTAACACCAACCAACTATATCATAAACTCTTCTATTTTATCCTTTACTTCGTCATATTATCTTACTGTACTGTCACCCTACACCTTTAAAATTATAGTGGAACTAAGCTATTTTGTTTTTTTTATTACTCGAGTATGTAACTAATGCGAAGTTTCTGACAATTTTATCTCTTATAGGTAAACTGGTTCTCGGGGAAAGTAAGCAAACTCAGTCAGAAATATCGGAGCTTGGAAAAATGCTGTCATATCATCAGTTGATTTTTGCTTTGACAGGATATGAAAAGGTTATGAAACTCATTATGTCAATACATTAAATATAGTTTAAGACTACACCTTGTCAATCAGTCAATTTTTAAATTTACTGCCCGCACTTAAATTACTTAACTGCAGCGAGATCTGCTTTGTGCAGTATCTGCATATTTAGCTGAATTGGTGTGAATGATATCAACGCGATATACTTCCAGTTTTATGGTCTGGAATATTTGTTTGAAAATTAGCTCTTATGTTCTATTCCTGCGATTCTCTAAAATTTTACAATTTAAAGAAAAAGAACTGCACAGAAACAGCGATTAGATGAAAAAGTTGAGTTTTGAAAGGAAGCATTGATGTATTTTATGGTCGTCCAAAGTGGGAGTCACCGCCAACCACCACTCCATTCACATGTTAGTCAATTAAATTGTACATGCTAGTTTTCAAGGTTTAAATAAAAGAATAATACCAAATAGTTAAATAGGATGGTGCTTATCATCAAAAACAAGGCTTTTTGAAATGACGGAGGACCCATTCGATAAATGAATGACGACTACGAAAACGATTGCTCGCTTTGAGTTCTTTACCAATTTAATTAAATACATTAGATCTAAGGTTATTATGTTTCAGTAATGGAACTACAACGAAATTTGATGCATTTATCATTTATGTCATCGTATGATCTTCCCGAACTGGTTTATTTATGTGCCGCAGACGACAGTAAATAATCTTGCATTTGGTTTCCCTAATCCGTGATTTACCAATAGGGACCAATACAAGAAAAGGTAAGCGAAATCAACCTTGGCATACAAATAAGGAGTAAAGACAATACTTTCCTTGGGATTCCATATACCATTTATCGGTTTGAGCCGTGTAGATCATTCACTCACATATCTTCTCATTTCAAGAGTTTCCCGAACAATAGGATTCTGAGGCTACCAGTCTGGGTAAATCTCCTCGCGATACCCGAGGCTGGAGGTTGTTGCGTTTCCTCTGAGATTTGTGATGTCAAATAATTCACCCTGTTGGCGGCCTCAATAAAATACACTCAGACGTCACACACGTCAATGAGAAACAGTAAAAGAGCCATAAAATCCGTGAACATAATATTGCGTTGAGCTACGAAGCAGTTCTTCAGTGTGGTTGTCTTAGTATACAGACAGGTTCTTATTGCAACAACGGATTCAGTTACTGTACCAAAGGTTTTAGTTACTTCGAACTACCCATGGTTTTGTTCTAATGATCTAGTAGTTACCCAAGGAGCCACAGAATTACCGCTACCTTTAATGCTTGTACATTCATTTTGTTTTTCTTCCTGGACTTCCGGACCGACTCTTTTATTCATGCTATTGAAATGTGCTGTGTTATTATGGTTATTCTTCATCATAGCAGAATACGGAAATCTTTATTATACTTCTTCAATGTGCGAATTAACATGCACTTAAATGAAGTATGGGGGCGGAGAAGTAAAAACTAACGTTTTGAATCAAGAGTGAACTAAGACGCTAGCCATATTTTGGGACGAAGACTGAGTGGTGAGAAATCAAACTGCTTTGCAGACAGGAGACAAATACTTCAAGCTCTTCTAGAAATATTGAACTACCTAATGTTGCATTAATTCATTATTCGACTGGCACATGCCCCTGGATTGGAGTTTTCCATACAACCCGTAATTATTTGTGAATCTATCACTTCGGTTGAAATAGATAGATGTATGCGTTCTCTAAAGAGAGTTCTCACACCTAGTCCAACCAACTTAAGTCCCACATTTCCTAAACACGGTACTGAGTCAAAGTCCCTCCATGCAGCTAGTTTTTCACTGGAACTTCAAACCATTCCAGAGTGTTTTTACTCGGTGAGAACTACACGTGACCCCAAAGGAAAACTACAGGATCCAACTGGGAAACGTTTCAGACCAATTAATCTCACTTCCAATGGTTTGAAACTGATGAAGTTGTAAATTTTACCTCACCCTCAGTCATCTCTCACCACTCCTAATACATTTTAATAATGTGCAAACAAGAATGATCGCTGCACATTGAGGGTTTTTTCATGCAAGTTTGCAACTTTCTGAGCAATAAAGCTAAATATGTGCTTTGCGCCTTTCTTCGCTAATAATAAGTCACTGACTCAGGGTTCCGTTTTCTTTTATTTAACAAGCCATAGTCATCTGGTTGTTACTGTTCTCTTCTTGAAGGGCTTGGGCACTATTTTTAGCACGATATCAGCAGGGTCGCCCATGCGAAGTACTTTGGTGTCACTCTCGAAAAGGGATCCTTTCTGGGGTTTCCGTACTCAAATCGTTGTTTGCGAGCCGAAATGTCTATACTTTCAGATGGGAAAACAGCGCCACTCTTGTTCTGATCAATCGGCAAAAGAAACGTTTATTCAAACATTTCTCCCTATTACTCCTTAACTGCTTCCCTGTGATCTCAACTGATTGCTATAGACTGACTTCATTTTCCTGTGACTTAGCCTCACATTGATCAGCCGTATTTCCCAAGTTCAGTTATGTTCTGATAAACAACATATGTGACGGTTATATTGATGCATGCTTGCAGTTTGCAGACAACTTTCTATCCGATAGCACTTGTCTTTTATGCACGGACCTGATTGTATGTAAATCTCATCCACCCACTCTTCTCAAATACAAAGTTATTCCTTCTCGTAAATCTCTTAAAAGAATCTCCTTGGTACCCGGACACCGAATGACAAGAAGAGTGTTCAATTTGAACTTTTTATTGCATTTGCTGATAATGCACATGTTGGCGGACGCAGTGTGTCGGTTTATTTGATAATGTTTACAACTCTTGTATCGGTGGTTTATCTTTTTCTGGATAACTCGTTGAAGCCTCAATACCAAATATAAATGCAAATACGGCAGTCAAATGTGTAAAGTATGAATTCAGGTCATTCGTTTGTATCTCGTCCAACGTGAACGATTTTCAATATAAACCGAAGTGGTGAGATGGATTTCTGCTCACTATGTTCCCCAGAAAGGGAAATCTAATTTTTTGATCAGCAGTGCATTACGATGCCAATTGATGTTTTAGTTGATACAAAAAATAAATAGATGAACTTAAGAATTTATTTGTGGTTATTCGTCAGTATTATTACGAGATAAGTAACAATGGCAGCTGTCCTTCTAGACACAATTAATTTTATTACGAATTTGAAGGTTGCTTGGAAATTATACAAGCAACCAAAGCTTGTTCTAATTGAAAATAACTCTCAATTGTTGAAAACAGATAATGAGTTGCCCGTTAGCACCACGAATCATTCGATACTGCTCCACGCTCCCCATCATCAACCAAGGTTATTGGATGAGGAAAACACATGAGATGGGCAGTATATTTTATTTTATATTTCCTCACATGTCTGAATCCAGACTGTGAGCAAAACAAACCATGGTATAACAATCTTCATAAAAAGAAAAGCGTTCAATTATCTGCAGGTCATGCAGATGAACAGTACGATTGAATGAATAGTTCGAAATGAATGATATAATTGGAAATGATGATTGTTATGCTATCTGATGACATTAGGAACAGGAGAATAAACAAAAGACAAATCAATCTCAGCCATTTATCATTTATTTAAGTGGCAAGTGAAATGGAAAGCACGACAAACCAGGAGGTAATCTTTAATGCGGTGTAACCTTTCATAAAATTTGAAATCAGGAACTGATTTTTTTCTGCCTGTCTGTTCCTCTGTAAGTTAAATGCACCTAAAAACAATGCCTCGTAACTCAATTTTACCACCGTGACATTGAACGATATTTAGTTGTTAGATCTAAAGCACAGAGTTCTTTACTTAGTTACCACACTAAGTTCCTTCGAAGCAACAGTAAATGTTTATATCCACTTTATTTGTAAAGGGAAAACCAAAGTCAAATGAAGTAATTGGTTTTTACTTACGTAATAATTTTGTCCCCAGACGTTATTCATAGTTTGAAGAAAAATTAACCGTTCATTCAGAGATTCATAAAAGTTGACTAGTGCATGAATCCAAACGAAATACTTCCTTTCCATGACGGTAAAAAACGAAGACCTTTAGCAAGATGTTAATAACTGAGTATCACATGAAACAAATCTCTCAGTGCATTCCGGGTTAAGGATCTCACGAGCTGTGCAGATCTTTTGAGGCTTATCCGTCGCAAGGTACGATTACAATGTATGGCGATTCAGTTTGAAATCATTGATTGTCTCAATATTCAAATGAGTAGTGGTTCGTCCGACCGTCAAATTCGTTGTCAAATAGAATGTTTTATCCCGTTGACCAAGTTTCGGATACGGATGTAAGAAAAATATCTTCCATCTCCCATTTAGCACCTAAACCAATGCAAACGATCAGTAAGTTATTTTGGGGAAACAACTCACTATGTTTTGTGTGAGATATTTTCGAAAATTTAAGTAGACCTTTATTTCAAATTCAATATTTATTGCTTGTGTTATCTCTGTCACAAAAGGATTGAGGACAAAAGCATTTATAACATTTTTTGACATATGGCCTAATGTGGAAATCAATTCGCAGGCTAAATTTAGCTTTATTTACGTTTATGACAGTTTAGATGGATGAGCTCACTACTGGACAGATTTTATTCTTGTAATGTCAGCATGCATTATTCCTTATTCTGTGTTCTATAATGTCATCTCCTAGGTGATTATAACGATATCTTCTATCAGAATCCTAATCAAGAACTTTTCCGTGTTCTCCAGAATGCACCATTAATATTTTAATGACTGAATAATTCAATTGTGGCCATACGTTCTGCACTATGGTAATTGTTTTGTCGTGCTATTTCTGAATAAGAACAACTTTGTCAAAGATAGTAAGGGAAATTACCCATTATCAAACAAATGGGAGCTTGATAAAAGCGCTCAGCATCATATTCAACTTGTGAATAGTGGTGAGGGAAAATTTGTATTGATATAGACCGTCCATTATTCAGACTTAATCTTCACACAGTCCTCAATTCGTTCTTCATACACTCGTGAAGCACTAAATCGGAGTTTTACTCTCCCTAGGGCTCATCGGTATTGTGCATTCAACCCATTACATGGAACGTGGGTGTGTTACCACCAGTTCATGTCGGGCAGATCAAAATTTCCAGTTCATGTTTGTTAGGATATCGTTTTCCACGCTGGGATTCAGCTACCTCGTCCCGACTGCAGCAAAAAAAACAGTTGACTATCTATTAACTCTATACGAAGGCCTTCCACATAATCAGCACTCCCATCCAAGTTTCGAAAGTCTTGCCCCAAACCTACTAGAACAGAGAATACGAACAGCAGATAAGCTCTAAGAAGAGAAAGAATCGATTGGTTCCAGAGTGCATGTCTGATTGGATGAACTGATGAGCATGCGAGAAGATGAAGTCCAGAGGATGAGGTAAACACAAGAGGAATTAGATGATCAGCCTACTGTTGCTGTGTTATCCTGTTGTGTGGCACTATTCACCTTGCTTGTGCTGACTGTTCCTTTGTTTTGCACGAGGGCAGATTTGCCCGACTATTCCGACGAATGATGAACTTCCAAAAAATCTCTGATGTGTCTCATGTGCGCTTGGTCGATGACACACGTAGTTTGAATTGAAACTGTTCTACTTGGTCCTCACACACCAGGTAAGAGCGTATGGGGTCTTTTGAGGGCCAGATTGTATTCGCGGTAGCACGTTGTCAATCTTCTCGCTGTTTCTCCGACGTGCTACTTTAAGTTTCTGGAGTCCAGCCGGTGAATCGAATTGGTTACACATATTTTATTCTCGTTATTTTTCCCCGTTTTCGATAAGATTCTCCGTATAACTGTCGTTGGTTCCTTCCACTTGCAACTTTGTTAAACGGAAAATAGTTCGAAAGTGATAAGGCACCAAGACAAATTGACAGCTGAATTAGTGAATAGCCATACAGAATTCGAAGAATTTCTGAAAATACTACCAGAATACTGAATGTAAACAACTTTAAGGTTGTTCAAAACAGTAACAATGGAGTGTTTAACCAATAGAAACCGTAAGACTACCCGAGTTTACCCTATGCAATCAATCTCTTATGTCGCACACCAGAGTAGTAGAATTATACGATATCTTCCCATTGTTTAGAAAGCCCCAAACAAACGTATGCGTAATAACGTAGTTTCTGATTGCGTAATATCGTCCCCCAGTATGTCATACTTTCTTATATCTAGTTACTTAATCGTTGACTGATGTTCGGGATGGTCATTGGTCAACCAAACTGCAATGTCGCATTCTGCTAATGGCGTTTCACCTAGTGTAACACATACATGACATTGTTCACTAATTGGATAATCCTTGCCAGGAGGACACGCTTATGTCAACAATCAAAGACAGTGCCGCTTGAATGTCACTTGCATGAAAGTGTCTAAGCGCCTATCAATTAAATTGAAAAAAGTAGAATGTGTTGGAAATGCTGGATCACCAGGTTTAACTCAGAGCTCCAAAACTGTTTAGAATGTTATGCCCCACAGAAAGACTATCGGAAAATTTGGGAACGCTAGAGTATCTCATGAAAGATGACACTTGAAAACCGACAAAAGCTTGAAGACAATAAATAAGGGAACTTTGGCATGGTTTAGTGCAATGAGGGAAAAGCATAGAGAGTTTCCCATGTTGGAGAGGATCAATTGTAGGTGGGTTATCCAGCTAGCACAATGAAGTTGTGCCTTACGTTTACCAACATTGGCCACACTGAATGTATCAAACATAAACTGGGAACAAAAAAAGAAAACGAAGGGAGATATATCTACAGATGCCAATCGTACACATTTTTCACCAAAAAATTAAGAATAAATTGCATAGCAAACAATCAGTTCGTAATATGGAAAGGAAATCAATTAACCGAGTATACTCCCTAGCAGATAGTTCATATAATTCGTCTGACCAGATTTCCTTAGAATACGATTGTTTCTTCTGTACTCACTGTGTTCGACTTGGTTCTTTCTTGTCTTCACCAAATGGGTTAACACTGTTATGAATAATATGGCTAAAATAGTTGTATATTATGATAGGAGCCATATACTCAGTTGTGTGATTAACCTAATATTGCAAAGGAATGGAGGAATATCTGGAAATAATACGTCTTATTTGAGTTAAAATATTCTCCTGTAGAAAGGCGAGTAATTTCGGGATTGATAGACACTTGAAGCTGAATACCGAATGCAAGATAATATCCTTAAACTGAGGAAATCATAGAGGATTTCAATTCACTTGATAGAAAAGAGTACGGATTACGGTTTATTTAGGTTCCGTTATGAGTAAACAGTACTAAATCATAAAACGTAGCTTTCGGAATAGTTCAGTACCGAAAACTGCTAAACGGTTTCTGTCATTGATTTGATGGAAGTTTTCGGGAGACAGATAAGCGGATGAATTAATGAAATAAATACAGATGTTAACGATAATCATAAATAAGAATACGATTATATAACAGTGAATAGATATATTGTAATTTTCCTTTGTATTGTAATTTTAAAAATACTATACATAAGTACTGGATATTATCAATTAATTAAACACCGATAACAACAATAGAGATAATTGAAAAATAAAATAAGATCAATTTTTTAAATTGTTACAGTATTGCCAATTGAAACAAAGTAACTTATTTTTGTCCAAGCCATACGCCAAACAACGGCGATGTCATAAAATTATTGTATCATCTCCAAAGCGGATAAATCAAAGAATCTGTAAAGTTTGACTCCCCGTTTCCACAACCAGATCTTTAAAATGGATTAGATCACTGGCAACTGTACTACACCAATATCAGTAGCCACACGTGGACGCTGCCAGCACAGCTGGTAGAGCATGCGCTGCACTTCAGTGTCAAGTAGCAAGTAAGCTGACCGTCACAGCAAGTTTTTCTTAAAATAGGAGTAGATCGAACGAACTTCAAAAGCAAGGTTAATTGTTCAATTTTTTTGACAGATTGGAGGCTGACGTTGAAATTTTGAAAATTGCAGGAGCCTCAGTGGGATTTGAACCCACGATTTCACAATTCCAACGTGAAACTTCAATCTTCCAACCAAAAGCTTGAGAAATTCAAGCCCACGAATAAGTGGATAGTGCCTATGAAATCATTTAATCTGGTAACAACCTCTCAGAATACTTTTAAATGATAGATAGCAAGTAGAAAACTGGTTTTGAGCTTCGGCAACATCTATCGGGTTTAAATTCCTAGGTTATAAAAGGACAAATGAGCAGGAACAAAGGAAATATCTCCTTGTATCTCAAATGGATATCAGAACCGCTATCTTAACTCATTTACTCTATGCTGGTCATTGCTTATAAAGTAAAAATTCAGTTACAATTTTTATCCTTGTGGAAGGATGAATTGACTTTTTGTTCGGAATAAATAATTAATTTAAATAATGCGCTTTATTTAACCGTTTTGTGCGAAAACGTCTTTGACGTACTGCAGTAGAGGGTAAGTGCTTTATTATCAACATATTGAGTTGGAAGAAAATCAGTTGATTAAGTTTCTCAATTACTTTACAATTTTTATTAAACAAATAGCCTTTATTTTTGACTCGGTAATGATCTTACATTGCAACTTTAATCATTCATTACCGAGCTGAAAAAAATCAATTATAATGATCAATTTATCAAGAGGAACAGTGGTCTTTAAATTCTTCTAATTTGTCTAGTGTTGATTCTCAGGAACGTGTGCATTCACCTCACAAGCCAAATACACTTGAATGAGTAAACGACATTGGACACGGTAGGGTGCATCAATTTAGGTTGATGTCGTAAGAAGTTTATAGCTTCGTTTGATCAGATTACGATTTTTTAATGACCGGTACAATCAACTCAGAAGGTGTTTTGATTCGACAAATCCGGTTTAACTGACTATACCAGGAATTAGGTACAAGTGTTATTCTCTGCCATTCAGGGTGTTCACGCTCACACTGATTATTAGGCATTATGCACTTTTTGATACACATTGAGGAATAAACCTCAAAATCAGAAAGTTTAGTTAGAATGCGGGTCTCATCATTTGGAAGGATGAACTAATTGGTACCTTTTTTTTAGCAAAAATACACCCGTCTTCCCGCTCCGATGTACTTTTTAATTTAGCATCGGAAATCATAAAAAAATCTATTCTTCATTTCGTTGTTGGATCACGAATGTGCTGTATTAATGGTTCTTTGGCAAAATTCTTTACAAAATTTATAATATTCTCGGCAGCAAAAGTGTAGTCACGTTTTAGGCACGATATCTAGATTACTCACGTTCTGTTCTTGTCGTCACATAGATACAATACGTGTCCCTTACGGACAATGTCTTGGAAAGTTATTGTAAGATTCGTAAAGTATTATAGAAGTCTCGTTAGCATGAGATTTTAAGTATTATCTCGCATTTTGTTCGAAATCACACGTCTGGTCTTTACCTGATCACATGTGACCTACATTACAGCAGGGTATTGAGCGGTGCCACTTCACTCTGCTTTAAAGAAGTCGCCTATCCACAACTGAGTTAGATCATTTGTTAAACGGTTATTGGATCGCGGTACATGTGACATATGACAGTTAGTAAGGTAAGGTTTTGAGAAAACTCCCTTCAGACAATTCACAAATTTGTAAAAAAAACGAAGTGAAGAAGTTACAAAATTATTGAGTCTCCGGACACAGAAAACTAGTCCGATAGCGTGCATGAATGCAACCGAACTTTGCACGTATCCAAGTGGTCTATACTAACAAACATTTCAGAGTACACATGAGACTGTAGGCAGTGAAGTTTGATACATTTTCCTGCCAATTTTATTTCCTGATGAATTTTTCTGCACCTGTTGTGTCTGTGTTCATTTTTTGGCTCTGACGTTGGAGGAAGGATAGTCCTCAGTCGATAATAATGTCAGAACTGCGTTTATTTGTCCCTCAATTAATACAGAAACAGAACCATCTTCAGGTAAGAATTCAAATTGTATTTACAATAGTCCGCGGTCGTCATTCCTAACTAATGTTTACCCAAAATTAAACGAATGGCAGGTTGTGGTGAGTCTGAAGATTTAAATTTCTCTTCCTAGATAATTATATCAGCAGTTACTAGATAGTAGTGATTTAGTACTTCTATTTTGGTTTAGCGTTTTACGCACAAATTTCATTTCTGGATAACCTGGTTATTGTCTCGAACATAAATACTACAGGATACCAATGCAATTTCTTTAATTGTGAATGTTATAGTGTTAATAACACAGCGATGTCGGTAGAGAATTATATTCGCCGATGTTTTGGTTACCGTGGGTAACCTTTCTCAAAGCAGGTTTTACAATCAAATGCCAGCATTTGAAAATTCTTCAAATTCCAAAACGGATGAATGAAGAACACCCCTAGGGCATCAAACAATGCAGCTGTTGATCGGTAAATGATCAGTATTCATTCTCCCTTAGAGTTTTGTGATTTGGTCTAATCTGCTAAATGAGGGGTATAATACACTGCTGTTTCCTAAGGAAAATTGAGTGTTCTGTGTGCAACGTATGCACTCATTTTATATTACTATGACTAGAATTCTACAAAATAATAAATTGGTACATCCGGGAATTGAGAGGTTTTACAAACAAACAGTTTTGCTCTGAGGATTCATGAAAGAAACAAACGAGTTTGGATGCAAATGGAATTCTTACTAATTGATGTGCAGTGTGTACCAGAATTCACTTTGTGACATAATTTCGGTAATAATAAACATCCAATCTTTTATTTAGTGAATTAACACTCCAGACCATCCTCAAACAGGACTTATGTGGAAAATGAACATACCATCGTACTCTGGAATTTTATTGACAAACGATTTGTAATACAATCAAAGTAATACTCTAGAAACCGCTAAAATGTGACAATTCTGCAATCGATGGGTTGATTTCTGATTCGTTTTGACTAATGGGAACGGTACTTAGGTCCATGTTTAGCTGCTTACTGCTATTCTGTCAACAGGTACCTCAAGCTCGTATGTTCAGTATATTTGGGTAAACGGAGTCAGCTTACCACTTTCCAGTTTCTTTTGAAACGAAAACCCTTCAGGTTGATACGTGGTAGGCACTCGTGATTTGACGGTTGAGAGTTAGTATCCAACCTACTGTTGAGCACACAGAATACAAAATAATTATTCATCCAACTAAATGACCATCGTTTTAACAAGTCTTCTTGCAAACGTTAATGGAACTATTTGGGCTTTGTAGTGTGAACGGAACATGAGAAACGGTCCGCCCAGTTGCTGAGCGACTAGTATGCCTGCGTTCTACCTTTGAGGTCCCGAGTTCGACCCCCAGCTGGGTTTATGGATTCTCACCACTAATGAGACCCAGCCAGACTGAAATAGCTGTACAGTGCTTCCTAGAGTTTTAGCTCAGGCTACATTTACACGCATTGTTCGTTGTATAAACAGCTAGGTATTGAATTCTGCTGCATTGTCTTCGAAAACTATTCCTTGCTGAAGTACAATAACAGGATATGTGATTTTGCTTGAATTAACGTCCGACTCAGAATTAATTACTGTGGCGCAAAAGTTACCTCCATTGGACGTAGTGACAAAGGACATGCCATATGGTGACGGGATCAAGCGAAAAGCCAATGGATTGAACAATTTGAAGAGCCTATTTATTATAACGAGTTTCATAATAAACGACGATTGTTATCGTTTGGGTTTATTTGGAAGCAAGTTTGAGTTATCTAGTATTTATTGACAGTTAATAAATAACTTCAGCTTATGCCAGTATTTTGGGTATTTTAAGTTGCCGTTCATTAAAATGAAGATGCTTGAGATATCAATATTCCAACGGTACCAAACTGCGATATTCAGAGCATGCATCAAAAGACGTAAAAATTTCGTGGAATCCAAATCACAGTGTCCCATTTATAAGCGTGATCTCACTACCAATGATGACCTTTGAAGATCATCATCCGGGCACTTAATTCATATTTCATAAGGTTTCCTCGCTGACCTGAAATTCACCGTTACACAAACTTGGTCGATATGAGTATCGTAATATTCAACACATCGATAACCCGTAGAAAGATAAGGTGCTTTGAGTTGCGCAAAAAGAGCTCACTCCAAATAGATAATGGAAATTATGCCAGTAATTTACTGTCCCTATGTGTAGGTTTGTTTCATTTTGGACATATTCGTGAACCATGTTTTTGTACCAACTGAGATGTTGGATGAGTTGGTACTCTGTAATTTATGGTAACGTCAATGGTTATTGTGTGAGGATGAACGGTTTATTATTCATATTGTTGCAACTGGGTCAAAGTATCTGAATTTCACCAAAACGTTTTACAATACTTAATTTTACGCATATTATCAGTTGATTTATGAACGTTGTCTTTCATTGAGAAAATTCCTACGAAGGAGTTCACTTCCTTATAACAGTGATTCAGGTCCAAAAATATCAAAGCAATTCATATAATCTACATTGCAGGAGATTTGATTGAGAATTCTGCATTTCCTGCCACAAAGCCCAAGCAACGTAAGTTTTGTCACTGTTGAATAAAAGTGAATATCCGATACTAACATTTTGAAGGCTGCTCTTGCTCCGTCCACATTTAATTTGGCTCTCATTTTGAAAACCAACGTCAAAAATTGTCAATCTCAACGGATGTATGTAAACACGTCTTAGTAAACCCACGTCATTTTATCGGCAGCTAAGATGTTAAACATTATGAATTTGTACAAATTAATTTGACGAGTGACTATTTCGGGAGTTTGAAAGAGCAAACTATAAACGACAATCTAAAGAAAAACTCAAGTTTGGCAAATCTTTTGTAGTATTATCCCAACCATGCACAACTTTTGCCTCACCCATCCCATCAGACAAATCTAAAGTCAGTACACAGCACATATCTTGTTTTATCAGTCAGGGACGCCAAAAGAACCGGGCTCGTTATGTTCTCCAGTCAAATTCCAACTGAATAGGTTCCTGGCTAGTGTAAATCTGTCACACTCTATTCGAAACCAATAATCTTAATCTGTTTCTGACAAAGAGCAGGTCGCATCTGTTCAGATGATAATTTAAAGAACAAACTTGAACCCGTGAATACCACCACACACGAAACCTGCTGCCCTGAGACGTTGGTCGACTGTAATTGGACAACACAAATAAGCCAACAAAAGCACCATATGGGGTGAAGGTTCTTCGAACAAAACGTTCATTCCAAGTGGATGCCCTCTCCAACACTGTCAGTAGAGTATTATCGGCTATAATGAACTCCACTTTTAACGCCATTAGGCAAAGATTTATTTTCTCTTCCACCCCAGAAATGTGTTGTCGCAGCGAAGAGAAGCTGTCTGTGTTGTCTTCATTTATTATTATCCATCGTTTCAAGTGCACTTGTAGTGCAATTTGCATGTATCGAAATACAAGCCAGTTCAAATCAGGTAAAGTAAAGTCAAGTAAAGTAAACCTTTACGCACCCGATATGATGAATTTTCGGCATTTTCGACAAGTTACAGTGAGGAAAACGTCAAGCATTGGAAAAAAGAAAAAATATACCTTAATTAAATGTAAAACAAACCGATTAGATAAAAGTGTAATGTGACAAATGACTGTTCAGGTCAGCAAAAATATTTGCTCGGTTGACCAAGATACGAACAAAATAAGGGATCCTGCTGTTTTTGTGTGTGGTGGTGCGTGCACAAAGAAACCGAGATTGGCGACGGGTACTCCTATGAGAGACCGATTTATTGAGATGGGAGTGTAGGCAATGTTCTTTATTGGGCAGGATATGGCTGATAGATCGATCGCATGAATGAAAATGCTTGCTCACAATAAAGTCAACCAAAACAACACTTGAAATGCCGCTGCAACGAGAAAAAAGCTTAATAGATCTGGAAAAGAGAATAAAGTCTGTCTCCTTCAGATCAGGAAAATATACGGGGGAACAGTACAACCAATGTGGAAGGATGCATGCAGTCACAAATTTAAGAGTGACATTTAAGGGAACGCTGAGCTTTCTCAGCCTAAAAGCGTAGAATGATAGCTTAAGAACCCGAATACAAATGTTTTCAACATGTTTGGACCAAGAGAGATTGCGTGACAAAGTGACTCCAAGATATTTCACAGAGTTAGCTNTTCTCAGCCTAAAAGCGTAGAATGATAGCTTAAGAACCCGAATACAAATGTTTTCAACATGTTTGGACCAAGAGAGATTGCGTGACAAAGTGACCAAGATATTTCACAGAGTTAGCTTTGGGGATGGTATAACCGTTAACAGAAAGTTCAGGCTGATTATTCAAAAGAGTTTGATAAGGTATGCCTGTTTTAAGGCTAAAAGAAACGTCCACACATTTATCTGCATTTAGCATTAAAGATCGGGGAGTCGACCAACTAAAAATGTTATTGAGACAAACTTGAAGTTGAGAGAAACAATCAGGAACAGTTGAGGGACAGCCCACCACCACGTCATCAGCATACTTGCAGGCGATAAAGATGGGAGGGATGAGAAGGTCCTTAATATACAGTGAAAAAAGAATTGAAAACAAAATTGCACCCTGAAAAACTCCAGAATTAACGTCTAGCAAGGAGGAAGATTTACCGTTACAAAATCTGTATTGCGTCCGATGAGTGAAGTAATTAATTAGTACATTCAGTAAACTACGTGCCAGACCACAGTCCGAAAGACATTGAATGAGAATGCCGCAGTCAGGTGATCCGAGAGCATTTGCATAATCAAGAAAAGTTAAACGGACGACGCCAGCCCCTATTATTCAATAAGGATGAAACGGAATGAACAACGTGAGCTACAGCATCCAGAGTGGAAAGCGAATGTTTGTAAGCAAACTGAATAGGGTCATGGGTGACAGATGAAAGGGTCTGCCGGTTCAGAAGAACTCTTTTAAAAACTTTCAATAATGCTGATGTGCAAGCAATCGGTCGATATTTCGAAGATAATGTTTTGGGAATTGGGGTTATCTGAGCAGCTCTCTAACAATCAGGGATGCTACCCTATGACCTGCACAAATTGAACAACTCAGAAACAGGTGAAGCAAGTTGTTCAGTACACTCTTTCAGTAGGAAGGGGGACAACGAATCAGGGCCATGTGCCTTGTTAGATTTAAGGGACATGAGTACATTCAAGACTTCCACCGGGGTGACAGATTGGTTCTCCCCAGTAGATGTAAATAAAGATGGTGTTGAGTTCCGTACAGTAGCATTTGCGAATTGACGGTTTAACTCCTCAACATCCGGAAAAGATCTGTTGCGTGATCCACAGAGCTGCTTCAAAGTAGACCACTTATCGCGGCAGCTCTGGTTTCTTATTATAGTTTCGATATATATCCGTTTTAGGCGCTGTATTTCTATTTTGATTATAATGATAGATGTTTAACAGCCCTGAGCCTTCCAGTCCTGTAAGCCTTTTCTTTATCCCGACGAAGCCGTTTGAGAAGAGACGAAGAGAATCTGTCACTTCGAATATATAAGGTCTCAACTGGGCAACACAGATCATAGCAGAAATTAAGATAAGATGAAAGATGCTCACAGCTGGAAGAGTTGTCAGAGTTGGCAAAGACAGTGAAATCGGTAGATGAAACCATATCTCTAGGTTTGAATAAGGTTTCAGGATTGGGACTTCTCCTTTTGATGGTTCTGGATGTGGAACGGTTCATATGGTGCTGAAAATATTTACCGCAAATCTTAGGGTGCAAAAAATAGAGCAATGATCAGAGCTGCCTATGAGAGCCCGCTTCTCAATGAAAAAGATATCGTGGCTATTTACAAAACTCCCGTCAAATTGAATACCAAGCCAGGTAGGAAAATTCACACGATTCTTCAAGCCTAAAGTTGTAAGGAAAGATATATTAAAACGATTAAAATCACCAGAAGGAATGCCTAAAGATTGGTCTAAACCGGTTATAAGTTGTGAAGAGGAGACGACAAACAGACGACTATCAGAGAGAGGCTGGTCAGGAGCGATGTAAATGTTCGCTTATGTATGACGATGAAAGTGACTGATAAATCAGGACTCACTATACACAATATAATTTATCTTGGGAGTATTGAACTGAAAACATTTACGAGCGTTTTTGCACCATTTCCTTTTGACGAAAGTGACTACTCCACCACCTCTGTGAAAACGATTCACATACATTCACCTCGGAATATGTCAAGGCCATCAAGACGTTGTCCTCTATATCAGGGTGTAGTCAGCGTTCCTGGAGTAGAATAGTCCCTACATTCTTGCATTCTTGCTCATGCTCCTGATATCATCGAGTTTTCCCATGAGCGAACGAATGTTACATAAGATAATAGATGGAACAGTCAAATTATCAACAAAACGCCGCCTAGACGCCACACGCCACCCAGAAAGGTGTTTTTAAGGTGTTCTTGACCAGATTTTTGCAGTCGTTTGAAGCGATTTCTCACAGAATGGGCAAAAATAAGAAACTGGTGTTTCTGCGCGATAAACTGCAAGGATTTCAAAAATCTGGCGTTGTTGGACAACAATTGACCTTGAGAAGATAACGAGTTGATACAAAAGTGATGACCACGAGTTCCTCTATTGTAAGGTCACAAACAAATATTCCGCGATAACAAGTCACGGCCAAATTTAAAGGTCCCACCGATGATTGCATATCCAAACCTGATGAATAACAAAATGCACTTTGGCTCATATTTGGTAGGATGGTATCTGTGTCGAGCTCAATTTTGGCTCATTTAATAGAGTTGTGCTGAGTGTCGGAAATGCTCTCGGAATTGACAATAATTTTTCGAGTCTTACCACACCCCTCAGGAGAAATACGGTTTTGGACAATAGGGACCTCAGAGGTGATTAGCATCCCAGTCATAAAGGCTGAACAGAGCGCGCAGCAAAAACAGATCTNCTCTATTCGTCACGGAAAAATGCTTGCATATAAAACCATAAAGTATTACAACAAATTTTGCAGGTAAAATTGCAAGAAAAGCTGCTATATCACCTAAATGACATTAGTGTTAACGCTGTAGATATGAAAAATGAAGTGACTGAGGTTCTAGGCTGTGGGAATTCACAAATGTAAGGTGTTTTTTCTCAATAGGGAACTATCCTACATATTAAACCAATATTAGTGTTTTCTCTTCGGTGCAATACCCTATAGCACCTGAATCGGTTTTACCAGCTTTAACCTTCTTAATGGAAGAATAAAAAGTTGACTTCAACCCATTCGACAGCGATGCATATATAATGCATAAAACGTCATCGTTTCTACCGGATACAAATGTAACAATTCAATTGAACTATCTTGTTATGTTTGTTAAGCTCTTGGCTGGTGTCCATTGTTGATTTCACTGGAAATCCATCTGTTCTCACCGTTTTAAGCAATCCTCAGTTCATTTGGTCTGCCGTGCACCCGAGAAGCACCGAACTGGTACTTCTCTATTCTTACAGCTCATCAGTATCAAGCTAGATTTATTCTAGTGGCCTGGGATAAGTCATAATGATACGGTTGACTAACCATCTATTAGGTGCATTGGTTTCCTGGTCCTCCTATTATTATTGTTATATTTCCAGAAGATCGGTGCTGCCTTGAGGAGAATTGTTTATTATGAACTAGAGTTAGAGTATGGGTAATTTGGCGTACATATAACAATATATCTCATTTTGAACATGTCATCACAACTCTCGGAAGTACACCGAATAATAAATGAAACAGACCTTAGATATCATTTCGGACAAATCAATTTACTCCCAGAGGTCCTGTCCATTTTTGACCGTTGAAAGAAACCACCAGCAGCATTCTTTTGTGTCCTACTCACAAATTTGAGTAGTACCACGCAAAACTGCTACTACTACTACTACTACTACTACTACCAGAACTACTACGTGTGCTTAATCCGCTGACACTGCTTGTACTCAGAAGCGACTGGTCATTCAATACGCACTTAGTCATATACAGTGATAATGTAATTTGGCCTCCAGAACAAGATCTTTTTAACTAATATAGACCCTTGCCCCGGGGACAGGCTCCCGTGGCCTTTAACAATCGACCTAATGGGATGATTCTTGTTGGTTTAAACGTTGTGCTCATGACCTTTATTTATTGATTAATTTACACGAAACCTGTTTTAACCTCGTATAACCTCTAAAACGCACGCCTTTACTACCTGAATGAAACTTTTACGTTAGGTACAACCATCCATGGGAAGCCAAAGGAAGGAGAGTTCGTCAGTTATTTTCTTTATAAGCACAGATTATATTTAAAGTGGTTCTCGCCGAAACTGGATATAACGCTTCTTTTTCCATATATCGAATATTATACTGCAACAAAGGAATGAAAATCAATTCGTACGACATAACTTGAAGGAATCCAAACACTACTCATGAACAATCAACTTCTCTATTAGTAAACCAAGAAATTCATCTCCTTTATACTTGATGTTTGTGGAGGTAATCCAACTATTTACAATGCAAAAAGAGTTATAATGCAAATGAACTATGATTTCGTTCGTTGAAACTTTTATTTCATTTTCATCTTTCGGATAGGAACAAAGAATTTAGCCTGTAAGTAAACGCGAATCTTAAATACGTTGGTGCTTCCCTCCTCGTTTAAAACTTGACACGCAAAACACTCATTTATAACTTGGAGTATGGAGTAAAATTGGAACGAACGTTAGAGCAGGGAGCAGGGAGCTGTACACATAACATTAAAAAGAGGAATGTTCATTATGATGACATCGGTAAACATCCAAAAGCAAAAGATAAATTGTGACAAAACCCCGACACCGAAATACCTATTTGTTGTGGTTATTCAAAATGTTTGATTTTTGAATGATGCTATGTTCAACAGAAAACCGCTTGCAGTTTTGATAATAGTTCCGGGACAATTTCAGTAGAACAGTCTAAGTGGGGCGTTAATTATTATTCGGTATATTCGCGGTAGGAGCACGAACCAATTTCTATTGTATTTTTGTTAACGGTCAATTCAAAGATTTGGTTGTGTTTCACAGTCACATTCCATTTTGGGAAATCGAGTCGGCAAATTATTTGGATTGTGATCATCATAAATTACCGTTTGTTGGTATGACAAATAACGCCTTGTTTTGTTTCGAATGTGCCATGTTACAGTCTTCTGAATGACAACCCTTTTACTTGGTAACTTAAAGCAAACTGTAGTCATTGTAGTAAAAATTAGTAATCAACTTGAATATTCTTTTTGAATGAAATGTTCTTATGTTTTATTTTTTACTTCACTTCCTTCCATTGAATATGAATTGATGCAATCGTAGGTCTGCTTTGCAACGCATAGTGGTGGTGGTGGTGGGGATTCGATCACTTATCAACCAGAATGATAGTTTGGTGACTTAGAGCCAACTGACCACCAGCGGCTGGCTACGGCGCATTTCAGAATTCAGGCATACCAAGCCTTTTGTGCTGATTTAAACCCGAAATAAGTGGACAAAGACGAATTGGTAGAATTTGTTCGAGCCATATTAAACAGGTTAATGGTGTTTCAAAGCTTGATTTGTGTGAACTGACTCGTTCTACATCCTCATGAAATGGAACTTGTTTAAAGAACCAAACAAAATGCACATAAGGATGTTTATTTTCGGTGGTTCATCTTGTAGTTCAAACGTCATTTATGTATTAATAAGTAAGAAGTGACCGCAGCGGTGATTTTCTTGATAAAATCACATAAAAATGGACATTACTTATTAAATTTTGTTTCTAGTTTAGATTCCAGACCGAATGATTAGTATTTGAAGGGCTATAATGCAGCAATGACAAATTCAACTAACAAACCATTGTTTTACCCAGTTCCCATTCAAGCATTTTAATTTCGTGGTTATAAGGTCACGAGCCCAATCGGAATAAGTAGTACGTATAAAGTTTTACATTCATAAGCTATAGGCTAAAACGTGCCAAAGTGAAAAATCAGTTATAAAATAAAGAAAACCGGTGAGCCATAACAGAACCTCGGATTTTCATAGAAACAAACGTGGAAGGTCTGATTTTATCATCGCTAGGTCTATTTTCTTGAAACCGAAACCGTCAATGTTTACTACAGTATGTTAGCAAAGTAGAGTTCTACAACTGTGGGATCCGTCGTTGGCACGCGATGTGATTTGTGTATAAATAACCATTTCTTCTAAAATGACTGCTGAATGGCAAATTGTCTGTGTGAACAACTCAAACCTTTGCGGTGTGCAAATTTTATCATCCAATCTATGGTGCTGGTGCAGGAGAAGCCGCATCTTTTGAATCCGTTTGCCAACCCGATGATTAGCTCTACGTATATGCAGGTTACAAAAAAACGTATACTTTGACTGAGTCCCATCGTTATTGAATAACTGCACTATAAAATCATGATAGTTTGACGGCTAATATCTTATGATCTGTTAACAAACAGAGAACCGATGGCTTGCATGTCGCATTTAGTGATTTTTGTCTAATGTTTCAAACGTGTTTGGCTGACTATTTTAATCAGTGTATTGCATTTTCGTTATGCGATTCTAAACGAGCTTTATCAATAAACTGATTCACATTGTGAATAATTATTCTTGCGGGAATGCTCTATTAAACACACGGCATGCAAAGTTGGTCGCTCGGTTGTTCGCTTGCCATCCAACGATTTTACCGAAAATTAGCTGAATAACTCTTTACCATTTTTATTTGTTTTATTGTGTTCGATAAGCTCCTAGTAAATAATTTCCCCACAAAAATATTATGTTAAAGTTAACACACATTCTTTGTATCACGTAACTTCTACCGCATGTTTTATTCATTCGTCTTACATTTGCAAATTAAATACCATGTTCTAAATGCAATGAAAGAGTTTGCAGTATTTTATATATTTTTTTAAATAGTTGGCGGTGTCGGCTATCAATAAACCATAATCAGCCGTTGATTAGCGGTGTGTGAACACAATGAAACCACTGTCATCCAAATCCCATGGTCACGTTTAGATACTGAGATTTGAGAATCCTTGGTGATCCTATAGTTAGCCTGAATAGCCTCAGTTACAATCAAACGTACGAGGCATATTACACAAATTTAGCAGTTGTATTGAAATCAAACGTGTCAAATCGAGACCATTTTCAAAGCATTAGTCAAATGCCTTCAGGATTCTGTCATATGTTTGATATGAATAAGTTAAGGTTACCGTCGGTGGATCAATCATCTGGTAACTTCTACATCACAGCGTTTATCGAAAACATACCGGTTCTTTACTGCGCAGATGTAATACCATAATCAGTCAATATTCTCATGGTTTGTTGGTAACTCACAACATTTAGCCAAACCTTTGACACTCGCAAGTACTGACAAAGAATATAAAGTCTTTGTGTCATATGTGAATTGAAGGAAAACCTCCATTTCCATTTTATTAGTTTATAGTACTGTTTTGAAAAACACGAGCAAGACGGAAACTTTGGTTCGAGCGCGTTTGTCTTACCACATTTTCAGCAGAGCAGAAAACATTGTACTCTTCGACTCCCTTTAAATCATTTTTTGCAGCCAAGGTTTTTCGAGAATGTAAGTGAAACTGTTGTGCGTCTATTAAAAGCGAGCTGATCCGTTTTGATCACTTTATTCTTGCGCACAGTGTAAAATAGAACTAGGAATTTACGATGCTCATTATGGATAGTTTCTCATTCAAGGTGATAGCCGTTCATTTCGAACAAGTATCAAGTATCAAAGATTCAAGCAAAGTTTGATAAAGGGACTACGCTCAGGTAAACGCTGTTTGAATCAAATGGAAAATTGGGGTACTGCGGGTGAGGTTAGAATGCATAAGCTAACAAACCGGGCACGGACTATTTACACTTTGGTCTTATTTGAAAGCTCGAGAATCAGAAGAAATACTAATGATATTTTTATTCTCCTGTATAGCAAATCGAAAACGAACCGCTGCATTGCACAATTCCTCGATCCCCTAGACAAGTAATGCGTCTTTGCTGAATGAGGATAGCTCTGCAACCTGCTCATATCCAAAAGTATGCTGACTATGTCTTTTTATGTCATAAAGTTTCTTCTATGGAATCTTCCTACTTCCCTGAAAACCTTCCCGAATCGAACAGTTTTCAAACCAGTCTAGCCTTAATCGTAACAAATCTAAGGGCTCGGAGTGCGCTTTTAGTTCTTCTTGCTCTACATTCCCGTTAGACTCGAACCGTAATTGTAACCTTTCTGTAATGTGACCTCAGCCAAATATCTGGATGTTATTATCGATAAAAGTCTTTGGTGGTAGACACAAATTCAGAACTGGTTGGTAAAACGTCGGCGTCTCGTTACCGTTCAGCTCCAAAAACTCAGACAATTTTGGACTCATCAATAAGTTTTGTGCTTCTTTGTTTAACAATGCATTCTTTTATTTTTACTTCAATACTCCCTGTAGTCTTTCCAGGTCTACTGAAACAAGAGTTTAAAACTCCCCGTAGTTGATTGATGATAATAAACCGTGCATCTTTGATTTCTGCCGATTCATTACTCATTGGACTTACTATCGATCATATGATGCTTTGTGTGACCTTGGTCAATGAGATTCTAAACGACCCATCTCAACCTTTGCTTCCACTGGATCACTCGCTCTTCTTATCGGTATCCCTCTTCTAGAATAGACATTCATAAAATCTCTAGTTTACCGTATCTGGCTCTCATCTTGAATAACAAGAATGAGTTATAAATGAATTACGTCAATCTTGGATTGAATTGATGAAACGTTGGAGACATTTGTTCCGGCGGTACTCTATTCGATCTGTCTATACTTCTATATTTTCTCTGGTGTGACGACCCGTGTACAATTTTTAGCTGAAATGAGGGCTTGCAAACGTTATATAATTACAAAATACAAAAAACCTTGAATTCGGAAACAAATAAAATCACATGGGCTGCCTAACTCTAAATATTCTGAGCAGGTAGCATAATTTGTTTCATTTCTGTTCCCGTGGGTTACCGCGCTAACTTCGATAAGAAAAAAATAACGATTCGGACAGAACAATCCAAAACTCCTATTTGATTATTCAAAAAGGGTTCCAGGGATGACCGTTTTTCAGTGTTTGAAAATATAAATTATTTCATACTTTAGTTTGGAGGAGGTCGCAATTAAACTCGCCAGTATACCGCATCAATAATTGACGTTTATTACTACACATATTAAGCGGAATAGGTAACATCAAAAGTTATAGGCGTCCAGTCCATATTGAAAACGTAAACTATTTCGCTTTTCCATTACAACAATATCGAGTATATTCAGGGGTAGGTTACATTTGACGTTCTTAAGTTATCTCCCTAAATGTATTCAGATCTTCATGCGAAAGTACCATAGAACAGAGATCTTTCTTGGAAACTTTCTTGGAAAAATGTCATGACAAGGCTTGGACACAGAGCCACGAAAGACCCAGTTTCACGTTAAAGCTTGTGATCAGAAGGTCGATGCTCCCGCCTATTCACTGAACCCAACCAGATCCAACAATGGAACGACTGTTTTTGTCGTGACCTTGATATTCGTATTTAAAGTGCTTATTGTAGTTATTTTGGTCTCCAAAAATGTCTCACTACTGTAGCGGTTATTTCAAATGAAAGTTTGTGCACAGCCCGTGACACGATTGGAAACAGTCAAATAAAACCTCTCATTGGATGTTGCTTAATCTCTGTTTTGAGAAAAATCCTTAATCATTTGTTTGATCTGAAATTGAAAACAAATTGAGTAGAGTAGGCATACTTATAATTTCCTTTTGAACCCAGACTCATTTCGCATTTACCCTGGCAACTTTTTAAGACAAATATTAGCCTTGTTATATGTGAAAAAAGTATAATTGGATGATATTGGAATACTCAGGTGATTTGCAATGGAAGAGTAGCGGAGTACGCGCTCTTCCTCTGCCATAAACTAAAAAATTGGGACCCAGATTACCACAATCACCGGCCAAAATGTATTGATATATAACATACTCTACTTTCTGAATAGTGCTAAGCTGCTACGAAGGTTGCAGTTTGATGAGAACTGGTGACAATATTGTAATCCGACGATCACAAGATTGGAGGACAGTAACAAAAGCAGAGACATGAGGTATATGGGTAGACGTTGCAAGACAAAATTAGGTACTAGGTGAGTTTTCATCATCCTGTTTGTGAGAACTGAAGAACTTAAAAATGAATTTGACGTTGCAAGTTTCTAATATCCTCAATGGAAGTAGAGCTGAATGGATAGTACTGAGAGAGCCTCACCACATGTGAATTTCATGGTAAAATATGCGTCAAGCTGTTTATAACGGATTGGTTTACATAGCTCTCAATCAAATATTGTTGACAAGTAATCTCTAGCCTATTTAAAAGACAGAACACGCCATTCAGTTTCACTCTTACTGAACAATTGTTGTTTCCAACTTGAGGGCTAGTCACGTTACCTTAAGTTTGATCACAATATATGTGGATTGTTTTCAAGGTGCAAAATTGACGATCCTCAACAGTGTTTGAATACCCATAAGTATACAAGTTACTGCAAACACACGATCATATACCGGGATTGTTTGAGAAGGTTAATTGGTACGTTATTTCCGAAAATACTGCTCTCAAAATGTACACATCTCCGTGATTTTTTAACAGAATATTATATCATGCTTTTCCAAAAAAGCTGATTGAGTTCAAAACGCATTTTTCAACCCGGCAAAATTTATTCGCAACTCCGTAATATGAGCCATGCAAAAATATAATACCTCTTAACTGCTGGCACCGGTGACAAACCGTTATTAACAATTTTTAATTTTCGTTGTTTTTCTTATAGCCAGCTTAAAAATGGGTACGTAAACGTGATATGCTTCTTTCATTGTTTTCTGTTTCTAGTTAGGAAAATATGCTGTATTTCTCAATCCCAATTGTGTGTGCTTCTAGACATGAGATTGGTATCATCAAATTTTCAATGGAGGGAAGCGAGGTGAAAAGTTAAAAGATGGTGACACTCATGCAAATTCGTTAATTTTTACTTATTTGGTGGAGAGAAAAATTCTAGGAAAGATTGCAGGACACGTTATATTTATCTTGGAACTCCCATCAGTTCCACCCAATCGAATAACCCACCAAATGCTCAAATGTTGTGTCCTACGCAAGGAACGAATTCAGTTCAATTTATTGTATGCTTATGGTTGTTTACTTTATATATATGCTGTTTAGCCAAGTTCTTAACGTACACACAGTGCTATGATTGCGTGCCATTCACATTACTGTTGTACATCTGAATTCATTTTGGAACATGCTCTACCACTGACGAACGATATTGCATCTACGTTCTACCGATGCAGCTATCTTCATACCAATTTTCACTACGATAGTCGACGTTTGGCGTGATATGGGCTGAGAGTCAGGTTTTCAACGGTGCTTTTGTCATTCCGACTGTGCTCTGAAGTAAGACTGGAGATTAGAAAAAGTAACTAAAAGCAATGTACAATATAGGTCGATTAATTCACGTTGAATTTACTTCATCACGGTTTTTATGTAGTTAAAGTTTGAACGATATGTGGTTTGTCTGCATTCATCCGTTTAAAATAATATTTCGAGTTCTGTGAAATGGTGTATGCAGTCGATATTTTGGAACAATATGCGAGCCGCAATACGTAGATGAATGAATTGTTTGTCAAAGTAATTTTCATTGTATAATTTGATTACGTAATTGAACCGTTTTGTTGCCAGAGGCTGGAAAATACCTGATCGATGCATGTAAGCCTTTGGTTCCGCTGAAATTGTTCATTTAAATAATCAAGCTACCTCAAAAAGCAACATCTGAGGCTGTTTCCGAGGTGATATAAGTATTTTGCCGCAGACAGTGTAAAACACTCAGAGAAAATATATGAAATCAAAACTTGATAAAGTTCAGTTTAGCAGTCCCTAACCTTATTCTAATATGTTGATCATTGAATGCGTCAAGCTCACCGAGTTCCTCAGCCGAAACAATGAATGTGCTAGGCATCGCTTTGTAATTTGTGTGGCTTATGGCTAAAATGGCAATTATTTGCCATTTTGTACAACTAACGGAAACCGCCATAGCATTGGACTGATAGTCAAGTAGATAAAATATTGGCACATTTTCGTTTTTGCACAAACTAGCAACGTCCTTATCCGCAGTCATTGGGTTATAAAATAAAATGTTCGCTTAGGAGTAGTATAGTGGTAGTGGTAGTAGTATTTTAATCCTGAAAGCGAGACATTTTTGGGCTAAGTTACTACAATCACTGAATTTCAGCCAGATTTTAAACCAAATATNAATGAACTATAACGAACAAGCTCCTAAATTTCTGACACTAGTCAATAGACTGATTGCACGTGAGTTTTTTCCACAATATATTATTATTCAGTGAACGCATCGTTCTTTATCATAGATCTTTAGAAGTATTTATTGGTTGTAGTTATTACTAAATGTAGGATGTACTAGTGGGTTATATTACTAATTGACTGTCTGATCTCTATTAGCTTTTGAAATAGTCGATTTGGTGGTTCAAAAATGAAGCATCAAGGGGGTGGCAGCTCAACCTAATCACTATTCAGTTCAAAATAATTGGAATGGGATATGCATGTAAAGTAAACATCTTTGTGATTTGTAAGCAAAGCCTTATGATGGTTTGATTAGATGAAACGTGGCGTTATTATATCACAAGAGACATATAGTACATGCTATTATATACTGACTAATAAATGGAGCTGATACATCAAAATATTTATCTAATAATTGGACTTTGTTTTAATTTTTCCATATTCAATTTTTTGCGTGAACAATAAGATGCTAAAAATTCCTGATAGCGAATAGCCGAAAAATCGTAACAAATACAGCGAGGGGTATTATCACAGCATACGAAACAGGTAAAAATAAATTTACTCCGAGGCGTACCATAATGAGTTCGTTGTTGAACATTGAAAAACATTTACCATCACCGAACACCCTGAACCTGTTCACCCAGCAACCGGCATGGAGAAACCAAAACTCCCCACATTTTCGAGAATTCGCCTCCCTCACAGAGTGAATTGATTGAAAAATTCTTGACAATTCCAGTGAATTTCGAGCGTTTCGTTACTTCGGTATAGCACGAAAGCTTTCTTGATTTCTTTAATATTGTTGAGTATTTTAGCTTTATGAATGTGATTTACTACTAGCAGCATAAAATCTAGGGATCAGATAGATGGTTTACTCTTTTAACCCTTTTTGTTGGCAATTTCGGTTTCGCGTGCACCGGCTTCCGTACACGCAGCATTTCATTTTTCGTTATTGATGAATACGACACATATGTAATCGTGAATAACTTTGCCATACTTACTCAGTACAAATAGACCTTGCAAACCGTAAGTCTACTAGATGAAGAGTTTTGCACCGGATCCCATCATTTGAGCAAGGAAGGATGAGAAATTGTGCTGCAAACGAAAGGGTTATTGTCGTGTTGTTTTGACTTTGATGACCATACAGTGATGTTACCCATATAAGGGAGGAAATAAAATTGCAGCAATCTAATAATAATTGAGTCTTTATCAATACTATAGATCCTGTCCCTGTATGCAGCAGCAATTGAGATCAAACAATAAAAAACATTTGATATGGTAGCACAATTTTGCTATTGTTCCAGGTTGTCGAGGGAATTTTTCATTTGGTTTGACAATATTCATTTTCAGATCACCAATGGGTCATTCTTTTGAAGTTTCACTTAAGGCTAAATTCCCGTCTTTTCTGGCATTAGAACTGATTTGATTTTGTTCTAATGGAAAGTATACATTTTCTTCTCTAACCTGAGGCTATCTGGACACGTCCTATGGGACGGAGTTTCCATCGATCGTTACTTTCCGGGGATAGGGACAGCATTCCGATGTCAAAACTCACTTCATTACATGCGGAACCACTGTCCAACTGTCCGAAATATTCCCACAGAAAAGTTGAAGAGGTTGGAGAACGCATCAGCATTCTACTGGGCTATATCAAATTGACCAAGGAAAAACTAATCGAGTGTTTATGATATTAAGACCCACCTGCTGTTCGCAATTTATTATTACCTACGAAGTGATAATTACTAATTATGCATCGACAGAAATTCACCTTTATCACTTAGGTCATATTCCACTTTCTTATAACAACCTGATTTGTAATAAAGGATTAGTTGTTCCGTTACATTACCAAGGAAGAAACTTATGGAATCGTTGGGGTAAACTGCAGCTTTTTTTTACTGCTATCAGAGTCAACCTACAAGTTAATTATTGCAATGCACTTATGTAAACACTTCCCGCTGCTGGTGAAAATGGCATAATATTGTTATTAATATTTACAACACTTGTGGCTCTTCTTAATTCGACTGGCTCTTAGATTTCACGTTGCTTGTTCAAAGTAAGTTCTCCGCAGTTTGCTTTAAAAAAATCCACTGTGATTCACCATCAACTGAGGCAGCTTTTCATCCTTAATCACATTTGAATATTATAATCAGCCTAGAATTTATAACAAAACTGCATCTTAAACTTCCTAGTTTTAAAGAATTCTGATACACTGTTCTTGGTGATGCATTTACCGAATTGTCCAACAAATGTAATGTTATGTAACATTGGCTGCATTGTTCATTTATGCGCATAACAGTTACTCTCCTGAAGGAAACGAATATTAGTATGGACACGTTGTTTATTAGTCATATCACTTACATACTTCTTTTTAGGGTATTAAATGTTGCATTGCTTGGTTTTGCTATTTATTGTCATATTCTGTAGGTATTAAGGAAAACAGCTGCATTCCGAACCTAAAGGCCAGCACCTTCGAACATGAGTAACACTGGTCTCTNAGAGCTTAAAGTAGTTCAATCCCGTGAGTTTGCACCTTTATACTTTTGTACTCTTTACCATATGATCTTTTCTTCACACTTGTTCGGTGCGATAAGAGCATATAATTTGTGATCGTGATAATCCTTCTCGGTCGGTTCCACATGCCTGTGCGCCAGATGAATGACATGGAATGTACGTTTATTCTTTTACACTGTGTAACGCCGATCACATCTTTAAGTGAATAAACGTATTTGATTCCTCATTTTTCGTACTATGAAGAATGCATCTCGTGATCAAAACTCTTTTGAGCGGATCACCATCACCAATACTGTCCCCGAGGACCTAAGGTGCTCATAATGGACCCGATACTTTCTATAGTCAAATCCATTTAAAAAGAGCGCGACTAGCATTTGAATTGCTTTCATTAAATTACCCTGTGTAATTATGATATAAACCGCATTCTTATCAACCGATCAAGTTTGACGACAAATGCTTGCCGTTAGCAAGTGGGCAAACACAGAAGTTACCTGAAGCTGATTGTTTATATGAAAGGCAATGGATACACCACCGAATACTATGTTTTCTTAGAGTCAAGACCTGCATGACGAACATGAATGAGATAATAGTGGAAAGAGCTCACTGTATTGTGATTACATCAGCAGAAAGTCTATGTCTTAGCCGTCTCGATTTCGAGGGCACATGCTGTCGGTATCTGAATGCACAAGGTCCGGGTGAAAATCAAGTAATTTTCAACCTTCACCCAAGTGGAGGAGAACAAAACTCCGAAAAGGCGCATACATATATGGAAGCGGGGTTGAGTTTGTTTTGTTTCGGAGCCGGTATGATAATTGGTAAAACGCGCTTGACCAAATTATACGCTGTCTGTCACATGGCATGAAATTGCATGCCATAGATTATTCAGAACAATAACAGCGAGTACTTTTATTGTAATAATTAAATAAGCAAGACAAATATGGTGCAGTATATATTATTAATACCAGTTGGATTATTCAGTTTAAGTTTCGACCTACATATGTGTGGAACAAGCATTTTAACGAGGACTGTTGCTCAGGAGACCTCCTGAATCTCGGAGTATGACGACGGTACTCCTTCAAATATCAACCCATGGTTCAATGAACTCCTCATTAAATGCCTCGTTAAAGCCTTTGTGGTATACAATGGACTCGACACTTACCGCGATGAAACAACTAGGCTTTGGGTAAAAGATATAATGGGGTCATAGCAATTTGCATGCACTAGTGGCTTCAAAAATTTCTTTGTCATGTATGAAGGCCAAATAAATGACAACAACCGTACAGGACTGCTTCATATTTCTTTGAACTCATTACTACTACATATCAACTACTACATATCAACTTAGAACAAAACGGCTTATCCTGATAGTGAACGCAATGTATACTCTATGGCATCAACATCATACAACGATCTGAATGCATTAGATGTATTTACGTGGATGAACTTGTTCCTAAGTGCCACAATAAGTGCCAACATAAGCCTGCTAAGTTCATTAAACAATTCTCAACCAGTGCGCAACGTTTGGTTTCAAGCATTGTTGAATGCTTGGCGTATTCTCAAGTAAGGATGGAACATAATGCGAGGTAATTATTATGTGTTTACAACCGAAAGCATGTTGCGTTGATTAAAGTTGATATCTCACCTACTGAAAAAACAGTGGAAGGACAGAGGACACCACCACATCCTAGTGATATGGGCTGAATGAAAACTTAATTAAAGTTTCTCATGCCGGATTTTGTCATATCTTCCTTTCCAGGTTTGTATCAACGTAAGTTGGTTCCTTTGCTGGATAATTTCTGAACAAATCCGAGTAGCGATTGGTGTATAGAAAGACAACGTAGCCGGATCTGAGCATACATTTTTACAATTTTACACCGCCTGAAGTGCAAATTAATCCAGGTCGATGTATAGAGGATACAACAAAGATTTTTAGCGAGGGCAGAACAGAATAAAAGCTGGTGTCAAGGATCCTTCCTCAAACGGATTAGTAATCCGTAAGCAAAGGGATACAATGCGGTACAAACACTTTAAGGAGTACCTAGTTAGCAAAGAAGTTGATATTCATCTTCTTGCCCTTATAAAAATATATATATGAAACAAAATTATCGAAAGTAGATAATTCGATTCCTTTAGTCTGGAGTTTCCCGCCGTTAAGCTTAAAATTTGTATCCAAGCCAATATCTGCACGCGATTGAAGGTCACAATGACCAAGTCTAGGGCTTATTTCTGTGTTTACTCATTTCATTGAATATATGGAACAGCGTGGATAGGCTCCACAGTCAGAATATTGATCGCAACGATTCCTGAGCGACATTCAGCTCGAACGAACACAGAAATGATAACGTCACTTACCAGTACACTGCTTTTACACATAGCTGAGTTAAATCACACAGTGAACAGAACAGTTACTTTCAACTCGCTGTATGAATTTATCGTTCAGCTAACAGACGAGATTTGCTTTCGGTAGGAATAAAAACGCTCAATTTCCTCAAAAACAATTCAAACAGACCATACGATAATACGACTAGATACTCCGAGGATTGCATCAATGAACCAAGAACGTACAATGGTATTCGTCAGTGAGATAAAATAAAATTGAGTGATGCGATGTTATTGTTTTCACTTCATAAGAAACGTTTGCTCCTTAATTGTCGATATACGGGCCTGATTTGAATAACTGAAAATGAGCTTGTTTATCATCAGGTATTTTTAGTACTGGATTAGTGTTTACTAAAACAATGTAAGGCAAAGCATCCAGGGTTACGGATCTTACCGCTTACACCTCAGAACAAGAGCATTGGTGCCTAAGGGCAGCGGTTATTCCATGACGTTCTTGACAACCACGGAAAAAATAAGTGATATATAGCTGAATAAAGCAATTAGGAAATGAAACATTGCCTAAAGGAAATCAACAAGATGAGGTTTGCCAACTGCGGGGTCAGAAAAAATGACTGTATGTGGATGCAATCAATTCTAATGAGGTATTAGACTGACTCGGAGATCGTTGGATGGAGACAGGTAGTTCAAGCTAGGGATTGAGGGGAATTGTGCGTCAAAAGTTGTCAGATAAATGAAGCCACGTGGAGCACGCGAAATCGCACAAATACTGCCAAACGTCATTTACATGAAACCGTATTCTAAAACAAAAATTAATTGTACCCTGAAAGTAAACTAACAGCTTCCATCTTACTTTGGAAAACTTTACGCGTCTGTTATTTGAAATTTATGACTAATGTACCGCTATTGATGATTATATATCTGTTTGAATATTTTTCAATGTCCACCGAATGAATCAAGAAACGCAATTCAACATAGGTGTTGACAACACATTCATGAAACAACAATCAATAAATAAACAGAATAAACTCCCATATTGCTTTGCTTTACATTCATTTTTCGTTCTGGTATGTATAATTTGAACTAATACAAATCATATAATGGCATCCAAGGTTGAACAAATTCAAACGGTGATACGAGAAAACAAACAACAATGCAGTGAGAGATAAAGTTCGGATTAAATACCTCTTACCTATAGCCACTGGTATACAATTACTGTGTTTGAAACTGAAATAAATTTTCAAAATGCGAGTCATGTTGCACGAATTCAATTTATATCTATATATATATACAAATTTCACAATAAGTTAAGTATTTTTCATGTATCCCACAGTGTGATAGGTCCTTTGCAAATAATCCTCTTTTATAACATGCAACCCAGATTAAACTCGCTCAAACAGTACTAAACATACACTCTGTTTTGTTCTTTAGTTCTAACTAATGTGCGAACAATACATGATGAAATCCCTACGCATGTATTCCAAAATGGAAGCATATACTCTGCGTGTGTTATTGGATAGAACACTGTTAATTCCGTCAATGTCAAAAGCTAAGCGCTATTAAAAGTATTGTTTCAATCACATTATTTGTTATTTTTTCCGATGGAACTTTCCTAGTTATGTATTAAAACAATAGTCAATTCAACCATTTCATCCTCCTCCTTTATGGTTTAACGCTTCTAGTTTATCCGGATGGAACCAGTGAGTAATGCATCAATTTTACAGGGTTTGGTTCCGAAATTTTCCTGCTGTACTGCAAAATCAATGTCGCCAAAATTTTTGTGGTAAGCTAGATTATTTTCGAGAAATCAAAGAAGTACCAAAATATTTTCAGATATTTTAAAAGTAATTGCTTGTGATTCACTTCTAAGGGAACAGTAACCCTTCCATAACACAGTGGTGATCGAAAGATTTCTCTAGGGGTTCTTCCACAGGTTGTAGAACTACAGTCCTTTCTACCGTGCAAGCATGTCCAACACAATCCATTCACCATGGAAAAACTTTTCATGTACCATACTTGCTAGTACAAATGCAATTACGTTCTAGGGTATGAAATAATTTGTCAAAAGAATCGGAAATAAGGCCTGGTGTCAACGATGAAATGCGAACTGAAAGGTCTTATAGTTTCCCAATTAAGTTTACTTGTGTATGCATTAAGCAACCATTGAATAATTGGGGTCATCAGGGCGCGGCTTTTTGTCGGTATCAATCATACTGTAAGGACCGAGTGCTGCTTTGTCACGGAAAGCGTAGTTTTTGGTACGGAGTACAGGTTAAGTTAATAATTGCGATACAGAAATTACAGTGACTATATAAACGGTTATGCGCTTGATACTTCCGTTGGTTTATCAATATTAGAGATTCCTCAAACTTCAGTCCTCTTAGGGAAAGCACTTTTAGGGAAAACAATGTATGTATTGTTTTCTAACTATGGAGAAGCTACAAGGACATACACCAAATGCCACGTGTTAAGAAACTAGAGCTAGGGTAGACACATACAAAAGTAAATTCCGGAATTGTGCGATTGTTGTTGTAGTTGTTAAGGATGATATTCTTTTGTCGTTGTCTTCATTGTATGGCTCAGCTTTATCACACACTGATGTCACAGGTAAAATTGTTTACAGGCAGCATAGGGGCATTTCAAAGTCCAAGGTTAAAAACAAATTCACATGTTACTTTCTGTGCGGTTGTGGGTAAAAGTAAACGAGAGAGCACAGGGGAAGTTTGGTGGGCGTTTATATAAAATGTCGGAATTCAAAGTGTGTGTGGAGGGGGTGAGAACGACAGTGTATGGTTTTCGAAAACAAGATGGTTGGTTATGAACTGCAAAAATTCTCTACGCTAGGTTTACAATGCTTTATAATCAAGTCGTCAACAGAAATAGAGCAAACGCGGTTAACAACCGTGAAGCTATAATATGAGTCTGAAATCCTGTTTTAGTAATCCAGGGAAAATAACACGAGAGAAATAGAATGAGATCGCCAAAGCACACTCATATACCACAATGCAGATTACTAACTAGGATCGGCGAAACTGCCTTAGATTTCGAAGTTAAAATGATAAGTGACGCGATTTACCGATGCAGTTGTATATAATGGTTGATGGATTGTTATCGATAGCCACATTAAGATATGTGGCACAGTTCATTCTAGATAAGAAATTTTATCTTTCGCATGTGAGTCTATTGGTAACCGTGATTGTGAAATTTTTTACACACATTCAACACGTTTGCTGGGGTTCAAACTAATTCGTGATTGGTAGGAGAAAAAGAAATGGGCCATGAGAGCACATCATATGCTAATTTCAGCCACGTACGGGAGCAACAAAATGAATATCACAAATATACATGGACAATAAATTAGGACATCATAGTTCCCAGAAGAATTCTGGAATTGTTATATACGAGGTTTGATGGAAAACTCACAAGTCTGGCGCTATCAGTAAAACATTTGGATAAACAAGTTGCCAATCATTCAGCAAACGCCTCACTGTAGAAGATGCCGTGGAAAAATAAACTATTGGTGCGGATTTCCTTTTATTATTATTATTTCCAAATCACTTCCAAACGCTGTTGTCGCTAATTTTACATTTTAACATGATTTAACCTGATTTGTAGTATCCGTAAAAATCAAAGGTTAGTTATTAATTTATTTTCATGTGATTAAAGATCCCAAAGTTTATTGAAATTTTCATCTAACAATGTTTTGTATGAGCGAGAATACGAAATATTCTGTTTAAGTATGCGTTTATCTTTAATATAACTGCACACTCTCCCATCGTTTTGTGGAATTGGTTTTACAAAGTTGACGTTGATAATGACAAATTTTTATATGTAGACTGGATAGTAACTAGTTAATATGATGAAAAACTCAAATTGGGCACGCATTCAAATCCATGGTCAGCATGTCATAGATCTATCTAGATGAACATTCTCGAACCGAGCTGAATTCGGTACTATTTTGCTTACGGTCATTGATGCCCGGGATTTAATAAAGCAAATGAATTAAACAACATACCAGGTAGCATTGTCGTGAAAACATATTTTTGAATGCATGCAGTTATGATATTGATATCCTTTGCACTGATCAACCCATATTTAGTTTCCTGTAATTTGTGAAAAATGTTCTGTGGTGCTAGCAGGCGGACTGAACGATAATTTGCGTGAGACGCAAGGAGGCTGACTAGAAATGCAGTAGAATGCATTCAAATGTACAAAATGGAGTAGTGAATTTGGAATAATGCAGTCGTTTGTTCACAGGCACCAGGCTCTGTTGTTGAACTTTTTTTTGTAAACAGTCGAATGAATTATTCTAAATTTGCCACGCTTAATCACCTAAACCATTCACTGAAGTTGAAGACGGTGGACCATGTAGGTCAGAGATCAGGGTTCGATGTTCCTACTTTTATATTCACGGTTTGAGTTCTGACCGCATGCAAAAGAGACATTACGTTGAAGCGCTAAGTGTTTACTTCTTAAGATAACTTGCATTTTCATTCAGACCTATTTGTTAGAATGGAAGTCGTAAAACAGTGCCTCTGGTGGAACTAAATTTAAGGAAGCGATTGTAACAAATAGAACCTCCGGCTACTGTGACTGAACCTTAACAAAAGACCGTGAATATTACCAACGCTATCATCATAATTGATGAATGTCTCGCATTTGCCGGATGGGAAGAGAAAAAGTAAAAATATGTTAGTTTGTGCCTTGCTAAATTGACTTGTTTGTGTCGAACATCGCCTTGAGGTAGTCTTTAACGCAACTGACCGTTGAAATGGCAAAACCCGCAGCTCACGGGATAAGAAACGTATCAAGTAGTGCATATTATCGGTTCCATTGGTTCGCAGATCATAAGGAACAATTATCAATGAAGTGTGACGGATGGTAAATGAAACATCTAATTGTATTTCTCACCTGAAGCAATGTTGAATGACCTTTTGTCACTGGTAATATCAGAATTGGATTTTCAAATACACCGACCTGCGCTCTATCTATTATGCCTTCAGTTCTACGCTATATTGCGTGGAGTTCACTTGTGGTAATGCCGAATATCATGGGTCTCCTTCTGAAACCCACTAAAACATCGCAAAATATGCTTTCGAATAGTTGATATTTCACTCTCCCCTTCGTCATCTCATGGGTCGTTTACTCTAATTTATTTCCCAGTTTGATTAATGTCGGCAGGACCGAAGTTGTTTAGTCAGTTATAAGACTTGCGGTAATCACCTCAAACCAGATAGTATAACTTAAGAGATAGTTATGCAGTTATAAAAAGCGTCTCTTGAACTCAGCATAACGCACTTTACTCTCCTGTTGCTCGCGGGTGACGCTGCTCAAACAATGGTTTTATGCAACAGATAATGCATCTAATTCATTTACCCTCAGATAGCCGAGCTTCGCGAAGATTTAGCACAATTATTGCAACTTGTCTCATCTGTCTAGTTAACAGGATGGAGCTAGTGAGGCCGGAGCTGAGATATTTTCACGTCCACCCTAAATGTATTTTAAATGCGCTTACATGTCTAACCGATTACTGCCTATCACAATTCAAAGCCACAATTGATGATATACGAAAAAATGTTTTTTATATTGGAAGTAGCATTTAAATTGGATTAGGTCATTAGGGTTTTATTTTTGACCTGATGAATATTTGTGATAAATAATGGTGAACAAACATAAAACTAAAATACTGTTCTGGATATATACAAATGGGGCAAGTAAACTCTTGTTGCACTTCAAAATTAGTCCTTCTTATCTGCATTGAATGCTCAATTGTTTACCTTACTCTCCAAGTGTTTGTATCCACGTCACTCATCCAATTGAATCAACTAAACTTAGGGACATTTGCAAGAAAAGTTCACGAAAGATGGTTTTAGTTTTCTATTGTGGCAATATCATCATTCTTCAAATCCATCAAAAGTGTTATTTCACATTCAAAAACTCCAATCTGTTGTATCGTCGATCATGTGAAAGTTCATCATGAGAAAGAAACAGAATCGCAAATAACACACGATGAGCAACAGCTACGTGTTCCGTTTTCATCAAAAAACATTATTTAATATTTTGATTTATGTGTGCAAATAAACCTGGGTAATAAATGGACTGCCAAAAGGTAACACGGATTGAAGATGTTTGGTGGTGGTGAGAAAATCCTAACAAAGGATTGCTAGGTACACTATCATTACTCGAGTAAAATGGTCATTTGAATAATTGCATCTAAACCTGAGCGTAAGACACCTGGAGTGAATTTAGTTATTGGAATAGATTTTTCACACAAGTTAAACCTGAATGTTATTGTGATATACGATTTTTTCGGTTAGTTCATTTAGCGGGTGCAAGAATAAAATGATAAGCGGAACACACTGTTTCTCGATGAATTCATCAACAGTTTGTTTCTCCTACTGGACATTGTTTTTCACGAAGCAATGGACATTTTTCATTTATTAAACTGGTACACTCTCTGTGCGGAACACTGGGATCCCCCACAGAATTTCGTCACATGAAATCCAGTGATTCAATGTGAGATGTACCAATTATGATCAAAGAAGGAAAACAGGTTTTGTGAAGATTGATCCATCTCATGAGTTGGGAATAAATAGTGTGTGAATGTCTAAGCGGTCGAGTGAGTGTGTGAAAGTGACTGATTTGTTTGTTGGTTTATGTGGTATGTCATGCGTTTATCAAGTTTCGCATACAGTTGGCAAACGGATGAGAGCAATTTTGTTTACACAAGTTTCTACCTAAAAAACGAATGATCATCTTCCGAGACGTCACCGGCCAATTGAAAAGGAATTCAGCTGACTATTCTGGTTTTATACCTTACACATAATTATACAATCACTACCCACTGGATGAACTGTGCGTGATGTTGACCAATTTGCATCCTCATTGACCGGGCTGTCGAGGATAATGTTCGGTACCTTTAGGTGGGAAGGCTTTGGCATACGGTAGTTATGCAACGCACATAAGATGCATAGAATAGATCCCTACCTGGTATATTATAGATATTTTATAGATATTATATATATATAATATAGATGGTCATTTCACACAGTATGCGTTTTGGTTATCTACCCAGCGGAAGGATTGATAGAAGTAAACTTAGTTTGTCTACCTGTGCATTTACAGAGGCCGTTAATTACGGGATAATTATTTTGATGTTCAAAAACGGGATGCTGATTCCTTATTGTTTTATGGGATACAATTTGACAGAAATGGATTTAATTTAATTCGTTTAAAATTTATTTTTGCTTGAGAACCACTTATGGGCGAATAGTAGTTCTTCTTCCTCTAAGATAAATTTGTAAACTCCGACGGTCAAGCATAAACGAAAATGTGTAATTCCAAAAAAACATACATGAAGTTGTGCTACCACTATTAGCAATCACTACCAATGAAAATTGGCATAAATTAAAAAAAGATGTGTAGGTAATTGGTTACATCTTCACGTCTTCTACGTAAGATTAGTTTTTCTTTTCAGTGGGTATTCTTCGGATACCCAACAGTACATCGCTGAAAATTCCCATTGTAGTATTTGCAAAAACTGCAAAATGATGATCAAGCCAGTTTCGTATAGCCCGATATTCTGTCTAAAAATAGTGCAAAATTTATAAAGGACAAATAGCATTAGCATACAGATTTATGCGTGTAAGTTAGTGCTGGGATATTAACAAAAAAGTGAATGAGATTAGATACGAGAGACGAAGATTTGAATAGATTAAAGGTTGACTATTTCCAATTTGGGATACGAAGGTATGGAAAGCGTCATCCATGCTCATGGGACGAATTCCACTGTGTTGTAGTTGACTACTGTGAGAAATGTAACAAGTCGCGATTTAGAATAAATCGATTGAATGAACCGGTAAACTGCCAAGAGGTCGACGTGATCTGAATACCGTTGTTGAACAAAATTCTATCAATTATGCGGTAAACTTTAGAAACATCTTCATTCTTTTAAAATTCCCTACTTGTGAGTTGTTCCACAATCCAGTGGAGATTTTTCCTCATAAGAGGAGCCAACCAGTCGGCTTGTCGTCCTGAATCGTCCGTGGGAATTGCTTCGCTTGCCCAATATGAGCATGCAAATAGGTATTTCATCACATATATGGTTGAGACTTTCGACAGGATTCACTCAAATATCAAGTAGACTGGTGAGGAAAAAACAATAATACCGCGATGTGGAAGGAATTGCTCATTTCAAACGTTGGGCTAGCAATTTGTTTTTAGACTTCTGATCCCCTTTCAAATTCACACTCCGAAATACTATGCTTCTCCGCAGTTGTC
>UZAN01039509.1:48955-77117 GCA_900618425.1 Echinostoma caproni
GCTTCTCCGCAGTTGTCTAGTCAGCGGTTCAAGTCAAAAACGTACTAGTTTGTTGTTCTCTGTTTTATCAAAAGCCGAAATCGTATGATACTTAAAGTTTATCAAGGAAAATGTCGATGTTTGCTGCTAACTATGACCGTAGACGCAAAATTCAATTGATTTGGTATACACTTCTTGGCGCTTATCAGACTGAAAATGGATTGAGGTTACATTGTGTTGCAGTCGTTCTAGGAATGCCAATTCTATCAAATGCGCGCGTAAAATGACGGATCCGCTTTCGCTACTTTCATGAATCATTATATATATGCTTGTTGAACGATGCAGTGCTGTACGCAAAACGTGCATTACGACAGGGAATCATTAAAAGTAAAGTCGTTCTTAGTAAATTCTCAAACTTCACGTTTTTTAAAATTTTGACTTTGTCACCTTATTCAGATCTTTTAAATGCTGCAGGTAGGTATTGGTGACGTAAGAGTTGGTTTGTCAATGTTTGTCGTAAGGATAACCTAAATGAACAACCAAACGATTGCTGTGAAATTTATCAGCAGTGCGCACTTCAAAGAACTGTATATATTTGTATATTTACCTAATTAGAAGTTGCCTTTGAATTCATCCATTGAATAATAGAATACCATAGCCTAACTGAATCTAAAATGTTTCACAGAATTTCAGAAATGACCATCCCTGAGTTATAAAGTAATTTGGAATACATTCAGTGATAAAGTTGGCCAAAAGGTTTCAAAAGAAATCATAATATGTCATCATTTCAGTTCGGTGTGGATGCAAACATCACTCAATGAATGCTAATAAATGTTTATATAACCGTTTCTCGGGATTTCGCTTTTCGGAACGCCAGTCATAAGATACTCATGATAAAAAGATGTTCTAAAAGTACGCTAATGTATTCCATACTGTTTTGCAAAGTGTGAAATACACTAAATTTTGCGATTCGATACCAAGCTATAAGTATTTCACAATAGCCAGAGTAGTGCATCATGTACTGTACGTTTCCATCACCGTGAAAAATTTCAATCAAGTGAAAAAAAATTGAATGATAATTTTACTTTAATTTTATAGATCGAAAAATTGAAATTGGTAATTGAATTCCTCTGTGAACATTTTAAAGTCAGTAATATAATATCGACCGTTTTATCCACAGTAAAGTTTTCAGTGTAATCATATTAATTTCTTTTTTGTTCGTTCAAGGTCACTGGTAAATAAGTCACTGTTCTTCTGAGACATTAGGTTTCCTGCTTTGGTTAGATTGCGACATCTTTTAACACACTGTTCCAGAAAACCCTTATTTTCCAGAAACGATCTTCTGTTAATTGACCTTATTCATAGGTTAGCATCTGACAGTTATATTCTCCTCTTTTGAGCATACACGTCTTACGCAAATACCTTAGCCCCCGATAATCTTTTGAAATATACTCCCTACAGTGCATAGAAACCAGTGTATACAATCTTGGCTGTGCAAATTGCATAACTTTTCATATGTACTCCGAGTTATTTATTTGCAGTCGCCAGGACTTAGCAAATCCCGAAAATATTTTTCTAATTACTATTGCATTTTCGAAATTTATCATCCTTGGTTAGCTGTGTCCCAGCGTATTTTGCACCTCATTTTGCTTTCACACGGTGGGCAGCATTTTATTGTGGGTTAAAATGGTCCGTCGCAATTTGCCTGGTACTGACGCACCCAGTGCAACACAGGGATTAGGAGTGTTTTTTGTTGACGTACGGAAAGGACTTCAAGTCGGGTATTGCCTGCAATCACTGTCTAAAGAACTTCCATCCGTCGTGTGCAAAACTGTCGACCAAACAAGTAAAACAGGTCCTGATCCAGCCAAACAGCTTTTGGTTTGATAATGATTGCTCAGAAAATGCTATGGTGAAGTTTATGAGACATATGACAGAGAAGTTTGAAAGGCTACTAACGGTGGCGTATCAAAAAGCGAAGGGAAAAGTCACTATACCGGAAGAAAAGATGACTTCTTTGAGCTCTCATATCAACCCTCCCAGTCCCGTTTATAGACCCACAAAAAAACCACGTTTTTTGCAAAAGAGCCCTACTAGAGCGTTGCCAATACCCAGTCTGGAACTCAGCGGCGTAAAGTAAAGTAAAGTCAGTACAGGATAATGCCAGAGATCAAGAGCCGGCGCAAATCGTGGAGCCTAAAGGTCATATTATTGAGGATCACAATCCAGTGGTGAAGATAAAGACAGCAATTTACAACCACGAAATGACACTTATTTGAGCCAACATTCCAGAGCCCATAAAAAATACACTGAGGGCGAAGTATAGAGGAGCTTGATCTCTGGGCTGATTTATGTAACCAAATGGGTATCGACGTTCACCTAGTTGGAGTCATGCGGCTGTTTCGCCATCCATCGTCGCCGCATGCTGGAGAGCCACGATTGACCCGCGTAACATTTACAGACGAGGAGGACCTGTAAAACGTTCTTCTCTCTAGTAACCTCCTTAAGAAAGATTCGCGCAGAACAAGAATACTTGTAGATAGGCCCTGGACGGAGTTTACACAATACCGCACTAACCCAACAAACGCACGGCAATCGGAAAACAAATGAGTTGTTCTAATTAATGGAGTCCCTCAACTGGATGATGCAGTAGAATCCCTATGCCACAAAACGATTGCAAGGAATGGAGTTTCATTCGGGAAATAATTAATTGTACCCAGGACGTAGCGATCATACCGTATTGAAGTTTGATAATATAGGCTACGTCCCCCCCCCCCGAGATAACCGAAAGAGCAGTACTCGTGACATCGTGGACTACAGAAAGCTGCAAAACTTGGCGATACTTAAGCAATGGATCTTCCCGGAAGACGATCACGATCCTTTGGTGGTATGGAAGAGCTTTACTGATTATCTTACCGAAATTGTAACGGCTGCAAAAAGTATAAAATCTTGTACCAAATCTAAAACTCGTCATTCATTCATTCGTAGCCAAACAAAGAAATGGATAGAGCAAATGAACTGTTCCTGGTTGGAGTACAGAAGATATCCATTTATTGAAACTTGGAATAATTATTCCTTACTGCGAAATCAGTGTACTAATTTTGCACGAGAGGACAAATTGATTTATCAAGAAACCCTGGCTTAAAAATTCATTCCTGAATAAAAATCGCTTTATAAACACATCAACTCCAAAAGGAACGTGAAATGCAGAAAATCAGCATTGAGATCGTTTGGACATCTAATTTAGAAGCCGCAGAGTTTCTCAGAAAACAGTTCGATCAGGTGTTTGCTGCAACGACACACGAAGCATTATCAGCGTACATTCGACCCTATACAGAGTACGCCATCCAAGTTTGGAGTCCATGGCTTCAGCGTGATCGCAAGATGCTTGAGCGTCCACAAAGGATGGCCACCAAGATGGTTACGGAATTCCATTACCTGTCATACGAGGATAGATTGCAATCATTGGGACTATATTCTGCTCAGTACCGCCGAACTTGAGGAGACTTGATTTTGACGTATCAAATACTGAAGAACCCAAACCATCTATGTTAATCGCTTCTCATGTTATCAAACAATGTACACCTAAGGGGACACCGTTTCAAGTCACTGATTCCAAAGTGTCGACTGGAATGCCGGCGCCAGTCTTTTGCAGTCAGAGTATGCAAATATTGGAACACCCTTCCATCTCATGTCGTTTGTGCACCCACTATTGAATCTTTCAAGCAGAGACTCGACAAAACCTTGACACATTTCACATCCGTACACTAAAGGCAAACGGAAATTCACTGTAGCCTACATTCTCTATCTCCTACCCGGATCTCTATGCGACTCCTTTTTTGATGTGTAACGATTCTTCTGTGTAAATATCCTATGGGACAAGAGAAGCACCAGCTTGTAAGCTATTCCCATAATAAAACTTCGACTTTGACTTTGAGATTCCAAGCAAAATGCACTGTATACCGTATCTGTCACTGGATAACATGGCTTTTGACATTCATAAGGTTAGGGCAAAACTACAAACTTCGCGTAAGAGTTCATCCTCAGGCGCAGACAACATACATCCCCGGACGCTGATGTCGCTAGTCAATAACATTCCCGCACTTCCTGCTGTTCTTTACCAAAAGATGTTCAACAAGGCAGTCCTTCCCCCCCAATAACAAAGGGGGATCTCGCAGTGATCCCGCTAACTACCACCCTGTTACACTACTTCCGATATTGTCGAAAGTCATGGAAGCTATTGTGGCAGATCTGTTGATGGAGTGTCTAGAGAATCATGAGCTTTTGTCTTCAACTCAGCAAGGATTTCTTCACAAGCGTTCGTGCGCCACAAATCTACTTCTTGCAAGTGATGAGCGGAAAAAATCCATCGATGCAGGCTAGCCATTGGATATAGTTTATTTTGACTTCTCCAAGGCATTTGATCGAGTAAACCACCAAATTCTACAACGAAAACTTTAGAAATACGACGTAAGAGGTTTGGTTTTGGTTTGGATTAAGGGGTTTCTTGAACAAAAGACCATGTCAATTCGCGTTAGTGATTCATTATCAGAGCCTATCACCGCTGCCCGAGGGGTTTCCCAAAGATCCCTACTTGGGCCTCGTCTCTTTCTGGAATTTATAAATGACCTGACGCATTCTTTAGGCCTAAAACACTGCTATNTGCGGACGACGCTAAGATCTGGAGAAATGTAACATCCTGATGATTATATAGCACTCCAGGCAACGATCGATATAGCCCACCGATGGTCAATCGCCAATGATATCGAGTTCAACTTTTCCAAATGCGGAATTATTTCCATGCGGCATAAGACTGATAATATATTCCAATATTACAGGGTTAAACAGCGCTGTATTCTTCTAACCGAGAATTTTGAAAATATGAAGGGAATGTAATGTTACAAAGTTTCTTCTGATTACATTTTTCATTTCATTCTGCAGAGATCGGAGTAAAGCACCTTAAAAGTGAGCATTCGCAAAACCCTTGGATTCATGCAAACCGACAGCATTACTCGCAGTTGCAATATTGAGATCTAACCTGAACGACGAAAATTGTTTGAAAAACTGTATGTTGGTAGCGTTTATGAGCTGGCCAGGATTATTTCAACGGATTCCCGACATCCATATATTCCTCATTGAAATACAGTACAATGTGCGACCAGCAACAAAATGAGGAAAAAACGAATTACAATGTACAGCAAGGTATTTAATCGTCTATGACGATTTTGCATTTACACGATATAACACAACCGAACTTTGCGAGCTTGATGTCATCGACCCTGCTCATCTCAGCACTAGCCTCCAAGGTTATGACTCGGTTATAAACATTCACAACCTGAATATTTATTTCAGGGGGCTAATATAGGATTTCATTAAATTTCAAATGGGAATTCGTAGTGTATATGGCAAGTAAAAAACGGTCTGATCAACTGCCCGGTGGCGAAGTGGGTAGCTTGCTTGCTTTCTGCCCATGATGTTCGGGGTTTGATCCCCACTTGGGTGGATGGATTCGGACTGCTGATGAGGAATAGTTGTCCAGTGCTTCCTAGCCTTCTAGTTCACTCTTCATTTGCCATATATAAGACGAAATCCAATTTTAAAACTCAAATTTGTCGTTTGACCATTTTCCGGTAAAATGGTCATTGTCAGCATTACTAGAACCATCAATAAGCACAAATAAAAGTAAATGTATCAAATCTTTATATTCGATGTTGAGGAACGCCAAAACACAAATTTTCAATGTTCATGGGGTAACAAAACTCTCGACAAAATATTGTTTGACACTATCTGTATCCATAATTTTGTTACAAACAAAATGGCTGGACTGCAAAGAAAATAGTGATGAAAAGATTGTTGTTTATGTCAAGTATAGTGAGAAGAGCATCTTTGCAGTAACAATCTCCATACTAACTTTACGATGGACTCCATTGAAATTCAATTTACCGACGTCATTGTTTAGATTGCACCCAATATAGTTATATGGTTGTAAGTTCCAGGGCAATACACTTGAATTACGAATTGCACAGAATGGGACATCGCATTCTACAAAAAAGGGAGGTATTAACTACTCTAGTTTACGATCATCGAATTGTTGGTATTTTGTAGGCGGCAAAACCATAAGCGGGTATGAAATAAAAGTTAGTAAGTTATACGCTCAGCGTGAGAAGCATCGGATAGTTGGTTTCTCTGACTCAAATCGATTCGTACAAGTTTCCCATTTGATGTGGAACATCTTCGTGAAGGAGTGATGCGTTTTCATGTAAAATGAAAACCGCTAAACGGTAAGTCAAAACTGTTAGTTTGTACAAATGTCACTGTAAAACACTAACGCCAATGCACAGACCAATAAAATGTACGCGATCACACATCTTCTGTGCAGTTAGTTTACTATGCATGGATCATCATTCAACAAACACCTTACAGTCTGCGGTATCCGCACAATACATGGTGACCTTAGAAGCTCTCGACTATGTACACAATGAAGAAAATATCTCAGTAGGTGATAAAATGATCTCCAATCTTTTCGCCGAGCTTAGCAAACGATGCATATTTAGTAGACTTATCTTCAGTTAACGCGCTTAGCTCACTCTAATGACACCGTCCGCACACACTTGGATGGATAGATCGAGTGGTTAGGCCTGCAAAACCGATTGTTTGCTTTTGGAAAATTTGGGTCGTTCATTAATATACTACTCATCATATATGTATATATATTCGCTTTTATTATTACAAACCTTAGTGTAATGATCGGTGGACGGGGAAAGCCCCATAGTCACGACGAACTACTGTTCAGTCATGGAGTTACTAACCACATAAAGCCATGCTAGATTGGTCGTGATATTGAACCCGATGGCAACAACTGAACTAGGAGGTAGTATGTAGTATACAGCTTACAGTAATATATTACGCAGTATAAAGTGTTACACTTTTAATTCCAGTTTAATCATAACCATATCAATTTATATCACAGTGCCATGAACACCTGACAGTACTGGTTGTTATAACCTGAACCATCTTTTAATAATTCAACTGAATGCTCAAAATCTGTTGATCGGAGAATTGTGTGGAGGGATAAGTTTCCCAGATATCCGATGGAACCTCTTTTGGCTCTAAATCAAGTTTTCTTTTTTACAGCTAAACATTTAACATCCGATACACATCTTGATTTTCTCTGATAAGCCGTAGGGCAAAGAATATGCGGAACTGCATCGAAATGTTCAGAAGTGGCTTTTTGTCAAAGAAAATTTATCTTAAAGGGAAGAAACTCGGTTGTGTTGTTGTCCATAGTATTCAGAACAAGGGATACATTCAGGGCCTACTGATGTACTGATGACCCATACTCATTAACTCTTTACGTCTATCGCTTTTGTTATATAGGAGAGAACAGAGGTGAGAAAGAATAAGACCTAAACCAATAACTCGCGTTATTCAGTTTGAATGCTGGACAGAAATTAGGAATCACTTGATCAGTTAGTAGGAATATAAATGCTATTATTAATTCTTAAATTTCGTTTATGGCCGATTTCTAGAAACGGATATGTCATATACTTACTATGTGTTTCGTATACTACTTGAAATGCATCTAAACCACCAGACGCTTCTTTTATTTTTTCATAAGAATTTTTCACCATTGGACTTACGATAAATGGGCCATGTAGTGTGGTGTGAAATATCAAACAGCAACGCCGGTCGCAGCAGTTCGCTTTACGTAAACAGTACGTGACAAAATTTCTGCCTGTCGCTGAAACTTAGTGGTCACTTCGACTTAACAATAAGAGATAGATCCCTGCCTAGCATTAACTCAGAAAAACTGAATATGTCAAAGTAAAGAACACACATCTGAATTCGGTTTGGATAGACAGAGCACACATGTTCAAAATGTGATACACATTGTGGCAATTTGAATTGCATCTGAGTTGTATTTGAATTGTACTTTGATTTTTTACCTATCTGTTCGTAACAGTTGCCCTGTAAACAGCCGTCCATAGCTTTAGAATCCGCTGGTTCTTCTTTTTCTAGCAGTGACACAAAGGAGTTTTCTCCATCTCGATAGTAAATTGGATCCCAACTTCACATGGATTTACTCGTCAGACTAGATTACCCATTCTGAAGCAGTTTTAGTAGGCAAGTGTAAAGTCTTGCTCAAAGGCGGCGTTTAATTTTTTTTTCTGAGATGCGTGTTATAGGGGACCTTTCTCCCTGTCTTTCCGCTTCGCTACATCCGTGCGTTGTTAGAGTGCAGGATCAGTAACTTTATATATTGATGTTTATTAGCCTCTACTTCAGGAAAATTTGTATTGTCATAGGTTCAAGCCAAAAGCTGTTCTTCATACGTGTCCCGAAATAACTGCTTACGATGATTGTGTGATATTTTATGTGCATGTCTAACGAGACAATATAGCACATATAATCACCCATTACGCACTGTTATATGGCTTTTTATTCACAAATCATTTAATTTTTCCCAAAAAGTGTTATTTCTATCATAATGTTAAAATAGCAAACTCAGAGAAGCGTTCCTTTTCATCATCTTAAGAGGCTAAAAAATCATTATATTTGTTTAACTTAACTACTTCGTTGCTTCCAAGATGATACTCCTCATTCTAAATTACCCAAACTTTAATTTCTTAATCGGAATAAAGTTAATGCTTTGCTAGGCTTTTACCATAATGAATGTCGTAGTAAATATAATTTGAATATTTTGTGTTTTTCAAAAAAGAATGAAACAACGTCATGCATTATTCCAGTTTGTTTTTACTCGGACAGTTAATGAGAACCAGTTAATCAGTATTGCATTTCGTTTGCTTATATCATCTGTATTGCACATCAACATTGAACTACTAAAGCGGTCAGTAATCTATTAACTCAAAGTAAGTTGAGTTATCAATTTTTCAGTTAACCTTATTTCATCAGTTTATATCACAGGAATAAATAAAATGAATGTATCAAATGGTCAACTGTTTTGATGAGGGTGATGAGTGTGCTATGTACCGCTTTCTAAAATTTAGGAAGATTCTCGTATTGGTATTAACGTCAATAAACTACGCCACCGNGCCACCGAGTAATTCCAAACTATGTATAAGCGTGCATGCGCTTGTTGTCTGAGCATCAATGCGCTATTTAGTCAATTGCTGAGTTTCCAGTAACTTAATTAAATCCCGCATTTTGAGGCCATAGTTTTGTTTACCAGGTCCCCAGCCCAGACGGGGTTAAACGTTTACAACTGTCATACTAAACTGGAAAAGCTAGCAAAGCAATTGTGAAGTTTGTTCTACAGGCATAAATAAAGGGAATATATTGGAACAATCGATGTGGTATTCAACACATTCAGCTTTGTCTTGAGAGTTTGAGTTTCCATATCCCTTTACCTGGAAGAGAATACAAAAGATGAGGTTAGCAGAAAAATAACAAAAGAAAGACAAACGAATATTGGCGGTGATCTTCAGTTGCTCTTACGCGTTGGTAGTAGTGAATTTGAAATAATTAAATAATAAGGGAAGCACGCTCGACTGTGATGATTCGAATTATCTCAGTTTATGGGGGAAGTTTGAAATAATAGGGGTATTCAAACTATTTTCTTTTGAACCGTGTAGCGGTCAGTTGCCTCGGTGGAATTTGAGCTCACCAAGACTACTACGTAAAACCACTACGTTAAACTAATCTGTCAAACAACACCAAGATAACCTACTACTGGAAAGAAAACAAATGTGCGCAAACCTCACATGAGTTATAACTCAATTACTCATAATTTTCGAAAATGAGTGTATAGTCTAATAATAACAGAAGCATCAATAAACAGAATCAACGGCGAATGCATCGAGTCTTTTCATTTACCCTAAGTAACCTAACTGTTCCAAAAGGATAAACACAATTGTGTTTATACATTCAGATCACGTTTGCTTAAAATAGTGACAGGTTTGGGGACAGGCAAACACACGGGGATGAGAAACCAATCAATACGAAGGCCAAAGGCCAGCAATATGAACCGGATTGGGCATTGGGGCAAGGATCGGAATCATTGCAGGGTGGGGCAGGGGAGAGGGAGGAGGACAGTGACACCTACCAGGGCAGCGCGAGGCTAGCCACAAATTCGGTCTGTTCACATAAATCGGGCTTGCAACGTCGAATAGCAGCCGTTTCAGCGAACCTTAGTAGACAGTTACCTTTCTAGCCGATCAAGACAAGAACGTAGTCCTTAGGTTCATCAAGTTCTTTGCAATCCAGTCTCTATGTATAGCGATTTGAACTGAATGGAGGCTCGGACCCGTTAGACGCCAAATGTATTTAAACGGATGATGAGATTACCACGAAATAGTTGAGTTCAACACATCTTTTAATCAAAACACAATTTTCCCTTATGTGGGTATGTCAATATTTATACCTTTTTTGTTCTTTTAAAAATGTTTCTTTTGATACAAATCTCTCTGTTTATGTATTAGATTACATTAATCATGGGACAGCAAAATTTGACCATTTTAACCCGGGCTACGTTTATCGCACAAATAGTTAGTTACCGGGATTTTCAGAAAATCTCAACTACATTTTCCCCTTCAAGTATGTAATATTCGCCAAAAGGTTTTGCACACACACTTTAGTGATCAGAAGCGTGTTTCGAAACTGTTTACTGACATTTTGATGAAAGAACTCCACTTCACTGAGCCCCAATTATAAGCTGTTGATAAGTGTAAATAGAGATAGACAAGTAAATAATTGTACTGAGATTTATTCATTGTTCATTGTTCAAGAAATCAACATATATTTATTGTTACAAAATGTCGTTCTCAGGAGTATTGAGGAAAGCTCTTTTGAAGTGTTTGTTTAGACGTACTAACTTCCAGTGGGAGGTAAAACTTCCAGATGGGCAGTCGACGGTGTGCTGATGGAAGATGAGCGCCAGTTGCCACTATTGTCTAATCATATATGATTTTGAATAAATCAGTATGAAGATATTTTTGTTCCGTAACTTGTTAGCTTTCAAGCGTATGTTTGTTGAATTGGGTATTAGCGAAACTGAGCGTTGATATAAAGGTTTCCATGCATGAATTATGCAGAGTTCGTATCTGCTTCACAGAAGAACCCCAAGTGGCTAACCTTTAAATTGTCGGGGTTCAACTGAACTTGAATGTAACTAGAAATTTCAGTTCAAAAATCCCTTAATCCTATTATGCAAATAAAATTGCATAAGTCAAGTTCTTCATAGATGAAAGTTGGTTTATCTTCTCGTTTTAGGTTTGTAGTAGAAAACCGTTAGAATTAATTAAATATTATTTTTTCACATTTATACAGTCTCTGCTGGAGTCAAGTTCAATATCAAATTCATTCAATTACCGCGCACTAGCTGGGATTTTAATTGAATCGAAAACGTTCCTCTGTATCAGAAACAGGGATGAATGAGCTAGATCGCACTGGTGGTCAGTGGTTAGGATGTGCGTTGTATTAGAGGAAACTTGCAAATTCTATTTGGCCGTCAACTTGGTGGACTCCAGGATAAAGCGACCACTTCAAGTGCTCAAAAATGAAGAAGAGCAAATGGAACATGAACCAGATGAAAGTGGAATACCTGTATGATATCTATGAGTCATTTTAATAAATAAGTTTTATTTACGTTTTGTACTGTGACTTTGTTATTTCACAACTGATGCACAGAAAACCGTCAAAATAGAGAAATCGTCCATTTTAATGGCATGTGACTAGTAGAAGCAAAGATATGATAAGTATCAAAATGCTTTGCACGCAAAAGTAAACGAAACGAAAACGGAGGCTTTATTCAAGAGCACAGCACGCGTACATTTAAACTTGACTATCAAAGAATCAAGCTGGTTTTGATATACTTCATGCAACCAAGGTATTCAGTAATATTTAGTCCGGTGATAACATGACAGATACCCACGATTGGAAAATGATAATTTTTTTCTACTTGAACTTCTTGCAAAACATGAATGACTTTTCCCATATGATCAACAATCCTTTTTTCGCAAGATAGAACAATCTTCCTTAGTTTATATGTTAAAATTTGGATCATCTCAAATAATCTTTTTTCTTTCTAATCAGTGGACATAAAGGTTGACGAAGGTACCTGAACTTTGGGCTTTCCATATGTTACTGATTTGTTGTTTTTCCCGGATAATATTAGTATTTTAAAGTATACATATAAAACAATTTTTCTGAAGTAATAATTTACTCGGATGCGGGGAACACAAAATATATAGTTATAAAAAGATGAAAAATGTAAAAAGATAAAACCCTGGAGGCGACAACTTTAAAATTCGGCCGTGTTACATTTGTGCTCCGATGGATAGTTTATCAACGTTTACGTTACACATTGGATTTAGTTGTTTGAATCAAGGTTTTTTTCATCGCTTTCATGATTTCGTACTCCCCAGAATCTTTAAGGAATTTGAAACGATATACGTTATCGCGCAAGGGTGGCATTCTCTATCAGTTTAGTCGTCAAGTTAAAAATAGATACAAAAGTTGCAGACCTTCTAGGTCATGTTTCCTCAGAAAACACCAAGCACGCTGGCAAGTGACTTAACGTTACACAAAACCTCAGAAAATGTTTATTCTTCCTACTCTTGCTCATCAAACGTAACATCATTATTAGGAAAAATGAACGATTCGATAAATTTGTAAGGACGAAAAAATACCATGCTTTGGGGACGATTATGCTGCAAGAAACATGGTTGCATCCTGACATCATCGACTATTTGGTTGAGCTGGATTTCTTTGATATGCATCGTTTGGATACAGACTGTTTACTACGAAATCGAGGCGGTAGTCTGATAGCTTATACCAAATCGTCTTGGTGTAGTCTACAAAAATTATCCTCACCTACACTGTGAGATATATATCTCATGTCTTTCGGTTGCATGTACACACCGCTTCCTTAGTGAATATCGGTCCATCGTGGCATCAATCATTTATATAGCACCTTCGAGCACAAATTCTGATATACAGATTTATTTATGTCCAAAATTTCTAGCTACATGGAACGTTTTCTTTTGTCGTTATTGGTGATTTTAACCATGCAAATGTTCATTTCTTGATTAGTGTCTCATTCCACAATCTGGTAAATTTCCCCTTAAGAGGAATCGCGCAGCTTGACCTTATGTTTGCAAATGGTACTGACCAGTTTGCTGTTCGAAAAGGAGCCCTTTAGCAAATTGAAATCATTGTATCCGAAATGTCTTGCCAAAAATCTACTCAAAGGAACATCATAGCGCACTGGTACGTACATCTAGCTGAATGATTTTCATAGGCTGTGCGATCCGGCCCACTTAGCGTTACTGGGAGAAACGATATCTGCCACAAATTTTGATCAGTTCTTTGATCCAAGTGTCTTGGTCGAGTGTGAACACCACAGGAGCTATTTGAACTTCTACTTTCGCATAAGCTGCCCCATGACCCTTTTGTACATCAGTCCCGCCAGATTTTCTACTCCTATTTTGAATACTCTCGGAAGAACCAAAGGACGGGCATATAAAAATCGTGATCGACCAATAGTTAAACAAACGTCATTGCTGATCAAGGATTAGATACAAAATCTTGACAAACTTTACCCTGTAACCCTAATTGGTGATCAAAATTTCAAGCAAATATGGAGTGCTTTGAAAAAAACTGTGGAACCAAAGTCGGACTGCGCGGACCTTAGCCCACAGCGACTGAACTAAACTGCATGTTTTCCACGTCAACTGTAACTGAAGTATGAAATTCATATTTCCATTCAGTTGACCATCGTGGAGTTTCGCTAATCAGGTGCGGACAGAGCTAATGTGCCTCAAAAAAATCTAAAGCTTCCTGTCCCGATTGATTATGTCCAATCGTCCTAAGGGAATGTGCTTATTATCCGGCGGAGCGACTTGCTGGTATTTTCAACTGTTGCTTCGAGGCACAAAATCATTTTCGACTGTTGTAGACCTGTGCGCCTCACACAAGTCCCAAAAGAGCAAACTGGGAAATTGCGACCAATCGCCTGCACTTCTACTTTACTAATAATTTTCGATACGTTCATGATTAGTACCATTATTCATAACCCTGGGCAGTTAGATCACAGTCGATTCGTTTATGGCAAACAACGTTCTAACCTAGACGCTCTTTGCGCATTTGTAAATTCTGTTTTGCGATCCCCAGATATGCGCGCAACAGCATTTTATGTGTTTCTTCGACCATAGTAATGCTTTTACCTGTGTCGACAGGGACAGGCTTTTGTCTCTACTGCAAGGTGTTGGATTGTTCCATACTGCCCTGTGTCTACTCCATAATTATTTCACTGGTAGAACACACTTTACGAAGTTTCTTGGAAAAACGTCTGTCTCGCTATCGGTCAATTTCGGGGTGCTCCAGGGAGCAGTTCTGTTCCCTGTTGTTTCATATACGATATTCGAAACATACCCTATGACCCCGATGAACTTCTCATCAAGTATGCTGATGATATCAACATAGGTTCTAAAGTTCTAGTTGATTTCTGCTTTTCACAGCTTCCAGCCAATTTATCTAACTTAAGCATATGGTCTTCGTACTGCAAATCACCAATCAATTCCTCTAAATATAGGAGTTTCATCTTCTCACTAGCTTAAGGAGAAAGACTACATTCTACTGAGAGGAAGTGATCTGTACTCTATGGTGACAACCAACCTGTTCCTCCAGTACCTCTTCTGCAATACCTCTGTGCTACTATCTGCCAAGATGTCACTTGAAAATTACATTTCAACTCTACTTTCAAAAAGATTGACGATTGTCTTTTTTATTCTTGCTTGTGATCTTTAAAATTTCCACTGTATTTACTCACCGCAGTTGTATATTATTGTACTGTTACTCATTTTTTCTACTGCTCCCCGGTTTGTTTGCCGGTCTTGGAGTGTTAGAATATACAGTTCTACGCCGGTCGATTAAAATTCTTTTGCGTACAAGCAGCATTCCCTATTTGCACTTGCTTACCTTTATTGCCGACAAACATTTGACCTCTTGCGAAAACATCTACAGCAGTATTCTATCAGAAACCACTCACCCATTACACACAGAAGTTAAACAATGCGTATCCACTTCTGTAACTAGATGTTATAAACCTTGCTCGTACCACTGCCTATCTTTTGCCCTTCATCCCCTATCTACAGAGATTTATTTCTCACAAAGAATCCGTTCGAGAAAACCTTTTGAATTGCCTACACAATTGTTATTCATTTTCAAACTTTTACTCCATATTCCCTTGAAATTACGTATCTGTTTTTCTTATTCACATTTTCTTTATGATTAGATGCGATGATAAATGTTCCTGGAGTGCAGGAAGTGTAGCATCCGTCCATTATGATCAATAAAACGATTCTGGGTTTGACTTGACTTGACTTGACCTGCTTGGGTAGTAATTGGGAATCTGGCGCCGATTTGCTAGTTTATCAGTGAGCGAACATCATACTCGAAAAGCGCATTGCGTTGACGTCACTTCAGTGGCATCGTTCCAAAATGGTAGTTTTTGTTTGTATAAATGTATATGTATTGCTGCTATCCGTTCTCTATGTAATTGAGCTCATTTTATTTTCTAATGGTAACGGAAACCGTTAAGGAAATTGCACCAAGGGTCCTCTTAACTGGCTCTAAGAGGGTTGTTTCCAGTCGATATACCTCTACGGATATACGATGTTGACTTGGTTGTCCATGGTCTCGATAGTTTAGTGAACACCTATTGTTCATCCCTGGAACTCTCGTTTTAGTGAAGGTCCTCAAACCCCTATCGGTTTATGCTTAAAAGAATATATGTTAGTAAGAGTGCTGAATGGGTTCAATAGCGATTAACCAAAACCCAGTCCGTTTGCTCTTCTTTGTGGTTCCAACGGTTTAGTTTGGAGCAATAATACTCACCAGATGGTATAAAAACGTACAATGAATGGACCATATTGGAATTGTGAAAGTTTCCGTGGCCTCGGTGAGCTTGGAACCTACGTATGGAGGCCGCCTAAGATTTTGTACAGCCCATGCTTTATCAGCTGAGTTATGAGGCCACATTGATTGCACTGATCGTCACAAAATTTCAGCATAAGACTTCGATCTGTGAAATTAACATATGAAATTAACTTCATGTATATGATTATGCTGACTAACCATTGCCGCATTTAAATAATGTGGGTAAATCATGGTGTTATATACACGATGAGCTTTTGGTGAAAGAGCCTTTTGTATTGCACGCTTTGTAAATGTTGCTTCAGCCTTTTTGTACAGAAAAAAAGTGGTTTGGTTAAGGCAATCTTATACATATCAGAACAGCCATTTGCAAGATCACGTGCCATACGGTGGTCTGTCGTGAACAATATTGAAGCAAAACCACGGTTCATATGTTAGTCTCTATTGATAATGATGACATTACTTACTATAAACTACTATAAACCAGAACAGTTTCACATTTGGGTACATTTCGTATTTACATTCAAAAGTTTCGGTCGTATAAGACTCAAATTCACTGACAATTTTCATCGCACTGAAAATATAACCTGCAAACTTTTTTGCTGAGTGGCTCCTTCATCTATACAGAATGAAAGTGCCAACGGTTGAAGGTTTTCTAGTAATAATTAAACAAATGCTCCATCAATCCTGTGTTTAACGTGCAGTGGTATGGAATGCTCTTGTCTGATGAAAGTTGGATTATGCATATTCAGATGAACGTTTTTACTACAATACAAGGGAATAACATTAGAGTAGTGCTATAGTGACCAATATGTTGAAGACAAACAGGTAACTTTATTAGTCACGTTAGAGTGAAAATTCTCAAGTGACACAACTGAAACAACAGTAATAACATTCATATATATTATTAACGACATTGAAAGAAGGTAATATAAGCGATCCACTACTTACATATTTTTATCCTTCCAGCTTTGGAGCCATTCACACAGGAATAAAATGAAATAAAGAAGTTGGAGACTATGTCACCCTTGCTGGGCTTAATGCATTGTGAGTGTAATTTCAGGATTGAGATATACCTGAACTTTGCTATGAGTTTGTATCCTCTGTGTTGTTACATCATATAGCCCATGAATGTGATGTTTGTTTGCGGGCATTTGATTGTATATAAAGTAAATTGGATATTTTACGACGATTGCTGAAAAGCTTTGCTCATTGTCATCTTCATTCTGGACAGTTATTGTCGCATGAGGTACCTGCACCTGTCTATCATGACAATATTGTAGCTGAATATTGTTATAAAAATCACGTGCAGTTAGTCCTTGACAGAGAGTTTCATATTCTGATATCCATACAGTGCATCACTTCAAATGAATTGAACATAATTATATCTATCTTGTTTTTCTATCTATTACAGAATCTTCAACCGCTCGCACAATTTCTAAATGCTAATAATGTCATTACTGTGACAACTCGAATAAAAAATGTTTTTGATTATTATCAATCGTGATTGTGAAACTTCGTGTGTTATTCTAACCAACACGTTCAGTGGTTACTGTGACTAGATACCATTTAAGGTGAAAAGCTTTTGAGGTTACCAAGTTTATAATATGAAAAATAAAAAAATGAACAAAAATACCATTATATAAATATTCATAAAGGATGAATAAATTAAAACAAAATATCACCATGAACTGTTGAATTCTTGATTACACTCAGATCATTTGCATTGAACCCACGGGATTAACCTCAAAACATAATAAAAAAACACATACTGAAGAACAATCAAGTGCAGCTGAATGGGATGATGAAACGATCAACATCATGACTGCGAAAGGTTGAACATTTTTGGAAAGCTGAAGCATTTGTGATCAGTTTTACATCAAAATGATTGGCTACCGAAGACTTGCTGGTCCAGTTAAAATTCATTTTTATCATTTGTTCGCTCATCGGCTTTCGCCTTTGAAATCTAACGCAACGGCTAGTGGCCATTTTCACAATCACACACCTGCGAGTTGCCAAGTACGGAACCCATAATAACGTCCAGTTTATCGATGCTAATAAAATGGAAACATTAAAAATAAGCCAAAGGATTTATTACAGTTTATCTTCATTCACAAACGTGACATTGTTCATTTCTTGAAACAGAGCACACGCAGAGAAATGTCCGACAGAACAGAACAGAGAGATTCTTTAAGATGTATGTTCCATATGTTTTGTTCAGGATAATCAATGAAATTGTAGTGAGGTCCATTTTGCCACGCTTTCACATAATCTTTAAAAGATTCTCCAATGGGAGGGTGGACCTGAGATCAACAGTAAGTTGTTTTTATGCAGTACTAACAATTGTACCGCTGAGCGATAAACGATAATCGTTCACATAGTCGAAGGGTTTAGAAAACACACATCTGAAGATATCATTCCCTTAACGAGAACCACCTACCATCCAACTGTTTAACATTCACATGGCTTGATAAAATAGACAATTTATGGTAAAGTCGAAACGGGTTGAACCCTATTGGGCGTAGAAATCAATCCCCATTATAGTCAACATCTCTAACTGAACGTATATTCTATGCTGAAAAGCTAGCGGACGAGCAAAATAGGATTCACGACCTGATTCTAGCAAATGAACAGCCGTGTTCGTTGCAATATGAGGTTTGAGGGAACGACAGAAAAGTGAACAGGAGAGATATAGAAACTAAGTTTATCAGCCCTCCATTGTTAATTGATTCCACACCGGAAAGAACGAGAACATTTTAGTAAGTAACAGTGAAAAACAACTTCATTAAAGTCATTTTCAGATGTCAGTTCTCATCTGTTTCTTTCATCCTAATAAGAGAATATTTATGGCTTCTCTTTGTGGTGTTCCTGGATGGCTGCCTTTCTGCTAACCCTCTGTTATGTTATGTTAGTACCCGCGTTGGTGTCCAGATATGTGGTTTGTGTAAACGCATCAAAAAGCACAATAGCACATTCAAAATGAGGCTAATTTAGTCACTGCTCCTTAGATTACATTGATAAATCCAATTGCGGGGACAACTCGTGAATCAAAAGTAACAAGGTGTCGAACTTTGTTGAGCACGGATGTACAGATATAAATATCTGAGCAACACTCACAAAAGTACCTGAAGTACCTCCCAGTACGTTATTGGTTGAAGGCAGCATGGGCGATTGCCTCATATATCCAGATTATTCTGTTATGCGATGACACTGATCCAGTGTCAAACCGCCTGATTCAGCTAGGTGTCTACAATGCTTCAAAAATGAGTAGCCATAAAATCAGTATTTGGTAAGAGTAAAACGTCTATTATACCAGAATGGGTCATTCACGAATCTACTTAAATCCTAAATTACAATTATAAAAGCTATTCTAAATATGCTCAGACAGCAACTAGCAACTGAAGATTCAGCAGACCATTAAGTACAATGAAAGGATTGATAGCGTGTTTTCAGTCCATCGAATTTGTATCTGTTGTTTGAGGCGTTGTTGTTACGGAACATAATTTGATGTATTCATGTGTACTTCCCATTCAGTTACTTACTGTACATCTCTATTGATTCTGAACTATTCATGGCTCTGTTGACGAAAATCAGTTTGCTTTTCCAATCATATTAAATAGCATCAAGCCATGTGTGAAGAGAACCTCGTATCAGGTGACATCAGTGAAGCGATTTCGTTGGTGTTCTGTGACTGAGCACAAACGAAAGTGTCCATATCCCTAGATTCGTTATGCTTACTAAATAATTTTCGGTCTTGCAATGTCATATCTGTTTCAAAAACACTTAGGCCATAAAAACATTAAGGTGGACAGCAAAGCTGTCAGTTAACGTGTGCTAATCGTGAGAAGAAGTAGATAAAGATGTGTTTAGCACTGAAANTCTAAGACCATCAAGTTGCTCTTATTTCAAAAGAAAAGACCATATTGAAATACTGCACGATTTATGTCCAGGATGATTTTCCTGCACCCTCTTATGTGTGTAAATATCTGTTGTTAACTTGGAGAGTAGGATTAGTGCAAATCATTCACAATATCCACTATTTTAATCACTTAAGTTGAGTCGTTTAACAAGAGGTCTTACAGTAAACTCTAAATCATACGTCAAGCTACCAAGGCTACACAACAGTCAGTGTCATAACAAGCACCACATTAATCAGTGAAGGCCGGAGTGACTAGGAAAGAACACTATGGTCCGCCGGGTTCTAAACGAGTTTTCATTTGTGGGCGGCGGCAATCAAGGGGTAAAGTCCAACAAAATATCACCACAGAGATTGCGTCCGAATCCCATCACGATCGTTTGATTTTCCCCATATTTGGGTTTAGTGGCCTTTATGCCCAAAGGGCTGGCCGTCGCACAATCGATGGGATTTATTCATCGATCGATGGGATGGCTCAGCTGCAACAATGGACTTGATTCTTCTCCACCTACTTTACGTTAAAAACCACACCTCTTCCACCGTCCCGAGGTTTCACTATGCCCGTTGAACTCGGACTGTGCGCAGCAAGAGTGCTACCAACACAGCTGGATAATAGATGACAACAAAATCATCACAAACATTTCGAATCCGTGATCAGAAGCTTGGCTTGGAAAAATTACGGAAAGTGATCCGATCAGATTGCAGGGAGGTTAGGAGTGAATTTATTTGTGTGAGGTCAGGATTCAGAAGAACAAGACGATGAGAAACCACAGGGCAATTGCGCTAAACAAGTATTGATCAAAAACCGTGCATACTGGCTTTCCGCATGTTTGATCCTCCCAACGCGTTGTTCTTCGAGCTCACCTACACGACTGTTGATGTCATTGCCTCGCATCGGACGCAACATATATGTAGCAATATAGACGCCTGTTGTTGCCTTCAATAGTGAAACATCCTAAAATATACAGTTTCTTAATTTCAGAGACGATAGTCTGTGCATCAGCTGTAGAAGAGCAAAGTGTCAATACATACTCACTCGAAATCAATTATATAAATGACCCATGAACCTCCTATGGTTACGGTAGTTTCATTTTGTCTCCGTTCTATTTGCCCTTCTGTATTTTTGAGCACTGGAGGCAGTCGTTTTGTGTATCGGATCTATCAAGTTTGCTGTCAAACAACTGTTGCGACTTTTCTCTAATACATACGACATCCTGACCACTGACGACAAATTTCGAGGTAACTAACTCATCCTTTTTTCCAACACAAAGGAAAGAATTCTAGTTGATTCAAATCTCAAATACTAGGTGGTAATTGAATAAATTCGACATTGGACTTGACTCTTACAGAAACCTCATAAATATTCAATGAACTTTAAACGCTTTCTGTAACTAATTTCGAGCTAGATGGCAACTTAACCTTTATCGGGGAAATATATAACTTTTGAGAATGCATTTTGTGAGTGGTATTTATAGAAACCCACCCTCTCAGTACGACAAATTTCGCGATATCCATATTAGCACGTACGAGGGACCAACAATGAGGCGCTCAGTGTTTGCATCCGTTCTAATTCAATAGGCGTTATGGAGCTTTACTTCTTTTGAAAGTTGAAATGAAATTCATTGGAACACCTAAATGGACAGATTGGAATTCTCCGCTTCACGTATTTTTTCCAATGACATTAATCTAACGCCCAATGGATGGGAGACAATTTGAATTTGTTGGTTAAATAAATGGGTTATGAAACCCAAAACGTAAATGGGGCGTAAAACACGAATAATGACTATAAACCTTTATTTGTAAATGTGGTAACCTAAAAAACGTGTACGTAAAAAGGTAAGTTATATAAATAATTTGCTCATGTGATATCGACGTGGCAAACATACCCGGAAAACACCTAACCGCTGTTTTATCCTGGGCAGCAACCAGCCAATATACAACATGGTGTTTTGTTGTCTCTATTGTCGTAAGAGCAAAAGGTTATCCACACAATGCTTAAAGAGATGCTGACGGGCAGACAATTTTCAGCAGTAAAACATCTGGTGAAAAGGCAGTGGATAGACTTTATTGACGCATATACATAGTAGTCAAACAGATTTAAGGGATTCAAAAACTAACATCATACATTATTTGGTGTAGTATTCAACTCGATCCCAAGTGCTGGATACAGCGTGCACATAATCGCTAGTTTGTTCACTTGATTACTTAAAGTAATTTAGGTGTGAAGGGTTGTGCAACTTTTTCCGTCACTGTTTCCAGCATCTGACAGCAAACCTGCTTTGTTATTCTCCTTGAACCCCATACAAAGACTAGACTTTACCTTGCCCTTAGAAATGATTTCTATCGGTAAAACTATCAAGCTTCTGTGCAGCTGGATCCAGAGTCCGTTGATCTGCAAAACCCGCTTTGCTTTTACGGGAGAAGCATCCAATTTATTTCCCATCACTCAGTTTTATTGATTAAAGCATAGCAACTATGGGAGTACCACTAGGACGGTTATCTGGTGATTTGTTTATTGTTAAACTCGACAAAACCCTACTCAATGTGTCCATTTAAGATCGTGTTTTGTACACAATGCATGCAAATGATATTTTCTTGGTGAATACATTAACGTGAAAAACAAAAAAGAACAGTAGAGAAGTTTAGTGTTGTCCTTTAAATATAATATTTAATACAGAATTGAAGAAGATTTCTGAATACTGATCTAAATCATGGATTGGGTGGCACGGTAGGGCTTCCAGTTTATTGGAAGATGACTTCAAACAATGTCAATGTTTGGAAATTTTCAACGCTGAAAGAGAAACGGAGTTTAATGTCAGCAACCCTTTTGAATAAGACACAATAAAGTGAGAGCATAGGTCCCTAAGAAAAATAGTTGCACCTAATAAGAAGCCAAAGTATTCATTAGTTTACTTATTTAAGAACGAAAGAAAATTCCAGGCCCTTCCGCTTGATTCCTTGGCTACTCACTGAATCAGTCCAGTAGATCAGCATATATGAGCTGCGCGGTCAAGGGATTGTTCAAACGAATCCATGAATAGGGTGATTGAGGCAGAATACCGGAACCATCTGAACGCTTACCAGTGCCGGAGTATAATTTTCATTCATAACCGAGGTATTTTTTCGTGTAAAGTGTTTACGTTGGATTTCAAAGCCAGGTTGGCTGTTTTTGGCTAGCCTCATTCGAAGCGGCAGAAATTCGCCTGAACATCCCATATCCACGGGCCCATCACAATTTGTGCAGGCATCAAATGTCGACTTCGCACGTCCCGCATAATCTCGACGATCAGATGAACGAATGAATATCTACAAGCAATTTCGATGAATACCATGACTTATCTCGAGAAGAAATGATTTAAAGTTAATCTATAATTTGGATTTTGTTTGACTGACTGGTGTACGGGTGTGATTAAGAATCAATAAAAATGAGTGTTTAGCACACTCTGTGTTGCATTGATATCAACATGTAATTGTTTATGAAGAACGTGAACTTTCTGAAATCCAGATCAAGGCTCTTAGGGTGGAAATCGCACTTCCTAAAAAAAACCTTACTTCTTTCGTTGCAATTAGATAACGAGATCAATGTGGATGGGAGAGAAACAATACCTATGAATAGCTTGCAAGGACGAAATATTTCGAATCATTTCACATTTTTTATATATGTATTTCATATGTATAACATTCCCTTGCCTTCTATGGTAATCTGAATCAATGTAAGCTTAAAGAAGGTTGCCATGGTGAGACACTGATTTAATCGCGCAAAGCCTTTTTCCTTCATAGTATGGTCCAAGTTTCTATTCACACAGAGTTTCGGTTTGTCACATGTATTGTCTACTGAATATACTGAATATATTTCTTTGAATTCTAATCCATTTCATAGAATCAAATTCAATCAGAAATAAATGCTTTAAGTTCCATAAGTAGGGAACTAGCTCAACACTTGAAGATTATGTTTTGAGAATCGGGCTACCAGTGCTGAAGCCAGACGTTTTGAGATTGCACAAAGACGATGATTAGACAATGAACTTACTGAGTGAAGACAGATTATGCATAGACGATATCACAAATGAAATAAAAAATGGGTTCGGAAGGGGAATTAAATGTTCAAAATAATACTAAATACAACGATTCCTGGTTTCTCGAAGACGGTTTTGATTGCATATTCCAGGAGTCGAAGGGACAATAAAGATGACTAGAGGGTGCATTGAACTAGAGGTGCTAAAATTTTGATACTGTGTTTCGAAAACAGTTGGATTCAATCACGTACGTTATCTCCGCGATACCTACTCCGAAATTATTGAATCCATAGACCGCCCAGCGTGTTCAAAACTAAACATTCCCAGTTATTCATAGTTTACGAACAATGACTGAAGTTCAGCTTGATGATACATAAGGGCTTCAGGCTTGTGAATAGATTTAACTGCATCTGCAGCTCGTCTTTGTTCTTGTTTATCTCGCGGTAATTATATGGATTTTAGTTTGAATTCCGACTCCTCATTTTCGACCTTGAGTTTTATTTCCAGTGTCAGGCTTTTGATTGGTTCAAGCGACAAGACTATGGCGGACAATACTCTTTATCAGCTGGTCTTCAAAGTTAACATAACCATAAAGCGCACCTATAAATAAGTCATGGTAACTAATCATGAGGTGATTTTGAAAAACAATTGAGCATAACCCCATCTGTTTTACGATGAAAGCTGATCTATTGTTCGAATCCTCCAGATAGACGAATTGGGGAAATCAGGTACATTCACTGGAGAAAACGAGATCAGGCGAATTTCATTTTTTTCTTCTTCTTTCCCAATCACCTCGCATTACACACAGGGAAGTTCAACTGGGTCCGAAGAAGCTTTTATTACCAGGTGCTACTGGAAAAGGCATACCAATGTAGTGAATTATATGATCGAAGATCGTTTGTTACAGGGTTCATACATACAAAAACCGATCCGGATACACAGCAGGCAAGAAACAGCCAGAAACTATACCTTATCAACTTCGAATGAATCTGTTGTAAGCTCAAGTGTATCCGACCAATCGCATTCCACTGAGAACTCCAGAAGATTATTGATGTTTCGGTCGACAAACGTCACCGATTTGACAGGGTCGGTCTAAAGCCCCTTCAGCGTGAATGACCTAAAGCCTGCGTAAACAAACAAAAGTACTTTTGAATATAATGCCAATCGAGGATGAATGTAAAGGAATAATAAATGTATTTTACTTCCTTATTGTTTAATGAATATACAAATGAACAGTCAAATTTCAGGAAGGGGGCTGCGGCCGTCCAAAGACTGCCTAGGGAAATACAGAAATCGAGAAGACGGGTGGCAGCGGAGCGGCTCAAATCCTGGATTTCCGGGTCACAATTTGGTGACCTCATCACTTGGTTACTTGGAGTGAGGTAGGCCGTTGATCACAAACAGTGAGCTGATTTAAACCAATACAATATTCAGTTTTTCGCATGGAGTATAGCAAAGTCAACGCAAGTTTCAAGACTGAATGGTCTATGCATTTTGATGGTGAACTGGTTTAATTGGAATAATTCGGCGCGATCAGTGGAAGTATATGCTTTGGTTTTAATTTCGCAGCAATTTCTCTCTCTCTAGTTTCAACTTTTTTACCAGGAAGTTGGAACTTCCTTTTTACTGACTATTTAGGTTGCACAGAGAGACCAGTTAGTGCTAACATAGGGAGCAAAGGGGTTATCAACAGTAGGCTTAGTAACAGGCCATTCATATATGGTGGACCAAGATTACTTATACTTTTATCAAAGCGGGCAAGATAAGCTATTATCAGTGAGAAATTATAACTGCCGGGTGTAAATGTAATGCAATGTAATTACGTACCTCTAAAGGGTGAGAAATCTGCACTTATTTTATGATGCTTTCATATTTATCTGTCCGTGAGTGCAATAGTCATAGAATAGTTTATACAAATACGATGGGGAACACAAACACAATCCACTTTGAGGTTCCAAGTTAGGGATACTTGTTGACTAGTCGTTGCTGTAGGCGAAATAGAGTGAAAAAAGATTACAGTCATATTTCCACCTCGAAAAATGGCACTGCTTGTTGTGGATTGATGATTTTTGTTGCATGCTATTTGACCGCCATTCTGAGAATAGCTACGCTCAATTTAAATTTTGGTCGTGAAGTTGAAGAAGAATTACACCAGTTCTACTTGAATTTATGATATTAGAATACTTGACATGTGAGGACCGTCTTGGGGATGCTAGCGCTATTGCGGATCGGGTTATCAAAATTATTAAAGTAGATTATCTCGTGCATTAGAAAACCTCATGCGGAACTCAGTTTATTCCATTGAACATAAAATGGTTAATTAGNNNATTAGAACCGTAAATACCTGTAGATGAGAGAAAACTTGATCGGGCACAACATGTAACACGGCCGAATAAGGCTCACCCCTTGCGATCCATTGCGTTGAGCTATATAAATGCGCACTGAATTCGCGGTTGATTTTCCGAGCTGTGCACTATACAGCTTTAAAGGAAAGTTACACGGTGTACTTTTTACAAGTTATTTCCAATACATTTCGATTAGACGAGCGGTTACTGAAAAAAGTTGGGCAGTTACATAGTTCTCTCGTTTTCAGCCGGTCATAAACCAGTTTGTACGACCGTTTTCGGAACGCTATGTCTGAAATCGTCTAAGTATGGGAGGAAATTAACCGTGATGAATTCACAAATAACTGGTTGGTCATAAAACGTTCTTTCACACAGGTTCTGTCAAAGGACCCATCAGTTGTGGTGTACTTCCAGTTTCCCGCTTGTTAAATTGTACTTTTGTGTTGTATGGCCCATTATACCGTTCTTGACCATATTTATCAACTTGATGTTACAAGATAAGTGGGCATTTTCTATTTCCTTCTTAATTTTGATATAAATCAAGTTAACATTCGTAGGCCGAAAGAACCTGTAAAGAAATGCAAAATTACGCCTGGTTTAAATATCTTCCAGTGTGCATCATCCTGGTTGATTGAAGCAATCCTCAAGTAAATCAAGTGAACATTGATCGTATCGATGACAGAACGTTTTTTTTTTCAAAGCACACATTATGGTCCATGTTCTGTAGGTCAATTCAGGAAACATTCTTAGAAATGGAATTTCTATCGTGTGAATTGACAGATATTAACGTATCCCCATGAGTTCGGAGATTGCATTTGCTGTTAAATGGCACCGTTGGATGAAAATTTGTTTCCGATTCTCGTTTGCATACTTACACATTTCAGTAAACAACCTTAATGGAACCAGCAATTTTATATTTTTTTAATATACAGGTATTGATCGAACTCGTGCAACATGACTCTGAAAAGAGAAATATTTCTCAGCCTCAAATATCATGCCCATATATCAATAGCTATTGGTATTAAACATTTATTTCGAACTTCACTTTCCATTGTAGTTTTCTTAGCTCTCCCGTTTCGCGATTTGAATTGGCGCGACCTTGGTTGTCATGATAAAAATTGCAGTAGTTCGAAAGTTACTGTTTAAAATCAGAAACCGTTTGGTGCAGAGACGCACGGACGTCTATTCTTTCTAACCAATGAATATTGTTCCATGAGGATGTTTATTCTGCTCCATCCGTGTACTTTAAGTAGCATATCTTTTTCTATACAATGCAAAGTAGTTATACAGGTAAATTATGATACATCATCAAAATTTATTCGAAAATATATGTGGCTACAAACTGCACCCGCAAAATCTCGCATCAAGAAGGAAGTAAAAAAATATTTCATGGAACGTGAAATTTAACCTTGGAGCAATGACCTTGAGGTGTGCGGCATGTCGAATATTCATTTTGTGTTGTCACCATGTCCAAACCGGATGATAAACCCAAAAGTTTCCGATACACAAGTGAAGAAGAGAGAGAACGCATTAAAACAGCGTATGAATCCGGCGTTTCAGTTGTTGATCTGTGCAAATGCTTCAGTGTGAACAGAAGCACAATTTTTCGTATAACTCGCGGAATTTCTCCATTGAGACGTCCGTGTGGAGGAAGAAAACCGACCACATCGAAGCAGGACAACAACTACATAAAGTTGCAGCTCAAAAGAAATTGCAAGAAACCAATATCCAGTATAGTACGAGCAGATTTACCGGAATTTTCGTATGCCATCGTTAGGAAAACGATGGCTAAATTCGACCTACAGCTGAGATCAGCTGATGTGAAGCCACCACTGAACGCCAAACAAAGGAAGGCACGTATTAATTTCGCCAACGAATTCAAATCGCGTCGCCTGTCCTTCTGGCGTTCAGTTTATTTCACTGATGAATGTCTGGTGGTTGACGAGCAAGACACCAGGTGGAAAAAGGTAATCTGAAGAAATCCATTCCCCCACTTACCAAAAGCAAATATC
>UZAN01039509.1:77128-94188 GCA_900618425.1 Echinostoma caproni
CTCTCGGAATGTCTTCGGTAAAGATATACTCTTACAGGACAATGCACCATGTCATGTTTCACGTGAGGTATGTTACAAAATCATTTAAACTCAAGCATATATTGTTTTTTTCATGCTTAGACACGATCTGAAATGGCCACCTCAAAAATCGAATTCATTCAGTTTCCACCTAACAGCCCGGATTTGATTGTGATCGAAAACTTTTTCTCTGTGATGAAAACAGAGCTGAGTCACCTTCCTCGGGAGTGGCCGTTGGAGGCCAGGGTGCGGCATATACTGGAGGAAACTGACAAAAGTGATCTAATTTCAAAGTTGGTGGACTCCATGCCAAAAAGACTGACTGAAGTGCTCCAAAATAAAGGAGGACACACAGATTATTAAAAATATGAAACTCCTCAATCTGTGTAATTGATATGAGTTCTTTTCACGAATAAACTTTTATCATTTTCCCCCACAAACGTTCGGTTATCTTACAGTCGTTGCGTCAGCAACCATAGTCGAAATGGAGAAATTGTACTTTTCTAACGCGCTCGGCCAAAAGAAGCAACCATATAATTTATTAGTACTATAAAAAGTTTGTGAGTGACCTAGGGTAATACCATGCACATTCCCGTGCATGAGGATCAAAACGTCTGGCAATGAGATAAGTAGATTTGGGAAAAGTCATGATGTTGCACGAGTTTGGTTGATACCTGTATATATGTATAATTTAAGGACAATAACTTGAACTGCAGTTTGTTTTGGTGGCCTTTATAAGCGTGACGAACTGTTAGGTAAAAAGACTATTTTATCTAAAACTGACTATTTTCGAGTATTTTCAAGTAGGTGCATCTCTAATCAATACCAAGCTCGCGGAGATTAAACAATGATATTGCGTCATACGGAAAACATTCACTCGGTCCGCTTGATCCGTGACCTATGATCGATTGAACTTTGCTAACTGTGTACTTGGCTGGCACAATTTTTTTTCTTGCATTAATCGATGCCATTTTGGATCAAATATAAACATCAGAGTAAAACTTGTAAATTGACTTACTTCCTGTGTGTCAAGTACACGTTCGCTGTGCACTAACAGTGTTCTTGCTTACGTAGCGGGGGAAAAGTTTACTAGTGCTCGTGGCGTCCAATCTATGCTGTGATCTTACTCGTGAGGCCAGACTACTAGTGCGGCCGTTGAGGTACGTCTGTTCCTTGTGTTTCATCGTGTGATATCTTGTTGTGTGTACATTGTGATCAAACGAGATCCGGACACAACACGAACACAAGCAGTTAGGCGCAACATTCGCCTCATTCAAGCGTGTCGATTTGCATGCGTAACCTATTCAACCCGTCCATACGAGTGACATATCTTTACGAAAGCGTTTCCAAGTTCCAGATCCGTTGTTTACATTCTACGTTCTTGGGAGATGGCCTGTTAGCAATGTGTTTCGAGTATTAATCCTATTACACATTCGAGGTATGTCGTGAGTACATTGTTAGGTGCCTAAATAAACTGAGTTCCTTTCCGAAGACATACTCAAGTTGATCTCATCTTCGTGTCTACTTCAAGTTTTATTGCAACGGAGCTTCAGTTTATGGGCTACCTTTTGAACTAAATGCTAGTTTAATGAGAATGTTTTCTTCCACCGATAAGAAACTACCAGTTTATAAGCGGGAATTGATTGTCAAAAACGGTGACGAAAAATACTCGGATTCTTATCCAAAATTTCAAAAGCGCACCAATGTATGCTCACTTGTAGTTGAACAAAAATCATGGAACCAAGAGAAACAAAAATATCTGTGTACTCCGGAATCGCGCAACCACAGGGTAACCGGCGAACTTCCCGCGATAGGGAAGTATGTTACTGTATTCACTTGCTGGTTTTCTCGCGTCAAACGTTCTGGAGAAACTGGTTCATTAGATTGATCAGAATTCAGAGCCCTTGTTTCACAATCAAGTCAAAACTGAGAAAACGCTGAGAACACAAACGTAAATATGGAAAGAACACCATGCGCCGTTTATGTACACATTATGATGGCACTAACATGTTACGTTTCGCGTGGGAAAACCTGTTCAAGGTTGGCTAGTTGAAAAACAATGTGACACAGTTAAACCGATGTCCAAGTTTGCTGGTGTAAAAGACATGGGAATTAAATGACTGCCGGCCAAAACAAATTGAGACAGGTATTCATTTATCAAGCGGGTTGTTTATTGACGGCTTAGTTGATATTGTCAATCATGCCACTTGCCAATTCGAATTCGACCGTCGAATAACAGACTCAGGTTTTAGTAGAAATTCCGCGGTTGCAAGCATTGGTGTACAATGTGTTGACCAAGTGCAAAGTCTATGAACTTGAAAGAGATATTCACGATGGAAGAAACAATAAATCAGTGTCGTTCTGACAAGAAAACACTATTTTACTAATGGGTAATTGGGGATTGGATTCAATTCCCAAGAAGGAATTAGTCGTATATATGTCTAGAAAACGAAACGTCAACTGAAATACTAGGAAGCACTGTGCAACTCGGGTCTTATCAGTATTTGGAATCCAAGCGAGGCATTGCTCCGGAGGCTAGTTCTGAGATGAGCGAGGCGCGGTGCTCACAAAAACCTCGCAAAGATGATTTGTAATCTATCGTCTACATTCAAAATTAAAAAGGGTCGGATCAGCTGCTCGGTGGCCTAGTGGGTAGTTTCCTGGCGTTCTACTCGTGAGGTCCCGGATTCGATATCCAGCTGGGTTTACGGATTGGCACTGAACTGATGAGACCCAACCAGGATGAAGCAGTTGTACGCTGCTTCCGAGCTTTTCCGTTTACGCTTTATTTACTCCATACACGGCGGATTTGTCAATATCATACACACACCTCTATCGATCGTGAACAGCACAGTAAAGTGTGATATTTCTCTTTGCACATATATAACAATCAGAACGTCTGGAGAAATTGTAATCAGCATGTTACGGTTATTATTGATACAGGTAATTAAATGTTTATAGATCATTTGTAGACCATCCCTCTTTTTCTATTTAAAGCAATAGCCGGTTTTCCGCATAAACGGTGTTTGATAATAGCTTTAAAAGCTAATCTCATTCAAACATGATTCATTACTCTGTTGGTTCTCTTCGAACACAGAACGCAAACAACTCGAGGCGTGAACTTTTAAAGCATTTTCCACTCAGTGATTGTATTGGAAGTTAAACAGTCTTTCCAGAAACCCCATTCAAAACATTCCCCCAAGGACCCAAAAGTGTTTAAAATGTTTAAAATGTTATGTAAGCATGGAATTAGTAGCCAGTCAAAATTATATTTCCGCTGAATGCCAATTACGTAACAAATGTCCCCTCCTAGTAAAAGACAACATGACGGCGACTATACCTCACCATTTTAATCGGCTATTCTCGGCCTTCTGATTCGCCATTTCCTATCATAGAGTGGCCATTTGGGAGGATTAAATAGTTTCGCGAACTGAGGACAATCGAACTCATTAGCTGCATTTTATGCATCACATATGGACGAACGGAAATCGTTTTGCGAATACATAGGACAAATGAATACACGTGATCTATTGCCATACTCAAGGTCACGGTGTGGCCATGCAGGGACAATTTCGTTTGTGATCCTTGGGTCACAATGTGTGAGGACAAAAAGACTACATTAACACAAGATTTTATCGTTTTGCTTTAACTCGATATTTAATTGTTTCATTTGTCCCACAGAACACATTGAGAACAACAGCGTGACGAACAAGCTCATTTTCAGTTATTGGTAATCATGCCATTACATAACACTGAATATGACTGACAATGAGAACAATGAGAGATTCGAGTCCTAAAGATTCAGCTGTGGATCCAATCAGGTGTGCGTGTGTTTGTGTGAAATTGATCACATTGTCAAAATTTAAAATGAGTGCATACGTGTTGGAGTGGCTGAAGTTGGCTACGGGAGATTAAGTGCTTGCAAAATTCCCTCTGGGCGCACAAGGGAGGGTAGTGAATTCGAATACTTACGACTTCGGCCGTGGTTAAGATGCAATGCGTCACTGCTCTTGATTGCTCACATCGAACCTTGTGAATCGATCGGAACGAGCTTGCCACATCTACCGAGTGATTCGATTCAACGAGAGCTGAACACACCGCACTCGTAATTGTCTTAATTGTTCCCGTCCTCAGCCAAGCTGGGTGGTGTTCGCGAACGCGATCGGATAAGCGCCTGGTCGTGCGACCAATGTACCCAGTCCCACAGGAACAGGTGAATGAATATACACAGAATGAGGCTGCAGAATCTGGCACCCTATCTTTCAGGAGGAAACATAATTGGTTTAAATGTGAACATAGTTTGGATTGTGCAGCGTCTATTGTTCTTCTTGCCAGCTTTCTTTGAAAGACTTCTGCCGCTGTATCTCCCTTGAATGGCAGATGCGCACAGACGGACTTCTTCGCTGCTCCTGTTTCCTTTGACCGTTCCCCGTGTTTTAGCATTACCCTATCGATAAATCGTTTGGGGTAGCCATTATGAACAAAAACAGTACATAGGGAGTGAAGTTCATTATCGATAGTATCCCTCGTGTACACTTTCTTCGTTCTTTGAACCAATGAGCGAACTAGGCTTCTCTTCCTCCGAAGAGAGACAAAACTATGGGAATGGCTATATTGTCCATTCCACGTTGATTTTATATGCACCGATAACTGGACAGAGCTATCGCTGAGGCGTCTTATGAGTATGTCTAGAAACGCTAGACTATTATCCACTTCTTTTTCCAAAGGAAACCTTATGTTCGGGTGGACATTACTGAACTGTTCAAGCAATCGCGTGGTGTCCACATTTGCGTCTAATATACACAACACCATCCACATAACGTCTATATGGCGTGCACTGTCTGATATAGGGCTCCAGGGGATCATTCTCTACCTTGGCCATAAACGTATCAGCAAATAATGGTCCTAAAGTTGACCCCATTACAACCCGATCTTTCTGGTGATATAATTCACCAATGAATTGAAACTGGACGTTGTGCGTGCATACGAATAACAATTGTTTCAGTTCATTCAATGGAATGCCCACATCGATGTTGTTCCTCTGAATAAATCCACATATGTGATTAATATTTTCACTAATTGGCACAAATCGATATTAATGGAACGTGTACCAATGCAAAATTGATAATATTCATCACTGAAACATCTGTCCACAAATGGATTCATTAAGTATACCATTGACTTGACTGACATATGAATCTGGTGCGCGATTACGATATGGTCGTTTGAAATACAAGCTAACAGGTTTTGAGAACAAAACACGAAATAGCAAACAAGCTCGTTTTTGATAAATTTCTCATCTGGCTAATACAGTTAAAGAAATAGGTAAAAGGCATATCACATTTGCATAACATTTGACGTGTGTGTGTGTGGACTGGATTGGTAGATATAATTAGTTGTTTATGTGTGGTTTACAAACAAAAAATGGAGTGGTGAGTGGATGGGAAAGGGACGTGTCACAAGAGGGATTAGGACCGAGTCAAGGTTAACCATCACCGTTTTCGGGTACGGGGTCAATCGCAAGGGTCAACAGGTCATGGAAAGAGTCAGCTCCAGCTATGCAACTGAATTCACTCCGTGGCGATGGCAGTTGAAGTGCTTTAACGAATCGTTTTTGGAAACAAAGCGATGGACTAAACAGACGGATGGCTACTGCCTCAGCTGTTGCTAGATGTTGGCCAACAGCCTTAGATGGATAAAGAGGAACCCGGTAGATCACCTCGAAAGCGTCTTCATTCACATTATGTCCCGCATTGTCGAGGTGCTCGACAAAGGCACTCGCCATGGTTTTTCTATCTCCAGTAGACAACCAGGCTGGTTTATGTTCCTTGATTCTCTGGGAGAACTCCCTGATGGTTCTACCTATATAGCTTGTCGAACATGAGAAAACAAATGTGTAGGTATTCATAGAAAAGGTAGAAATAGGCAGTTTATCTTTGAGATTCATGCAAATAATTGGTCGACTGGTGAACTGAAGGCGTAAACGTGTTGCGGGAAATGTGCGTGCGAATGCTCTTTCCAAGCGATGGAAGATTAACTCACTTTTGTGCTCCCCTTTGTAAGGGAATCGCATGTATAAGTCTTTCTTATTTATTGTTGTTATAGGAGGTCCCTTGGGTGTCTCAGATAGATTTTTCTGAATGAACCTTTCCGGGTAACCATTAGATACAAGTGTTAGTTTTATATTTTTGTGGTAAGCTTTCTTCTGAGCAAATATATCTTGCACGGGCTGCGAGGGAACTGACAAGGTTCCGTTTCCTTTCCAGTGGTACGAAGCTTGCGAAGTGGATATATTGCCCAGTTCATGTTGGCTTGCCTTAAACACTTCTGTTCAGATAATCATCACTACATCGTTTGAGATTCACATTAAGAAACTGGAAGGTATCTCCTGATTCCACTTCTGATGTAAAAGTAATAGCTGCGTGCGCCTCATTGAATTTTCTCAATAGCATTTCCAACGAGGTTTTCTCGTGTGTCAAGAAGAAGCTTTCATCTGCATAACGATAATAAAAAGTTAAACTATCTATGGCTGTTCTGAGTCTATCGTTTTCCAGTTTGGCCATGAAGATACCAGCCATTGGGGGTCCTAGTGGAGAACCCGTCGCTACTCCGTCCGTCTGACGATAGATTTCATTGTTGAAAGAAAACTGAAGGTTGAATGTGCAACGGAGTACTAATTCCTTTAAGATAGTCAAAGGAATACCAATGTTTATTTCATTTTTCCCTAAATACTCGCATAGGTATGAAATTGTCTTCAAAAGTGGCACATTAGTGAATAACGGAGTGATATCGAACGAGGCCACACATAAACACACATAACCAACTAATTATATCTACCAATCCAATCCATACACACGTCAGAAGTTATGCAAATGTAATATGCCTTTTACCTATTTATATAACTGTATTATTAGCCAAATGAGGAAGTTATTGGAAACGAACGTGTTCGCTATTTCGTGTTTTGTTCTCAAATGTTACAATGGGAATCTTCAATGAAATAACAGGTTTTGTCGCACGTTCTACTTAGGAAGCCTCAAGGAAACAAGATGAGTGGCGTACCCAATCCCTCTTGCACGAGTCAAACTTGTTTGTCACTCACTATGTACTCAGCAAATTCTATCCAAATACCACTGTAACTGACAGAAGATAAGAGGATAAGCTCTTTTTACCTGTCCAAAGAAAAATTACGACTAAATATATTGAATATCTGTTCATTTTTCAGTCACATAAGGAAGCTAAAATTCATCTTAACTTACAAAGAAACATGTGGTGTAAAAGGATAATCGATTCTTTCACCTCCCTTCATGACTGCGCATTTCTTCGCGCAATGATATTTTATCTAAAAATTATAGCACAGAATGGCTTTTATGCTAATCCAAGGACACGCAAATTCGGTGTTACAACACTGTATGAGTTGAGCGTTGTTTTCGGTCTGGTCTTATGACAGTAGAGTCGCATGTCGGATCTCGACAGTTCGCGGCGTCAGTTTATTCCTCTTCGTTTTCTGTGTGGAGTAGGACAGCTGGTATGGACTCCATTTCTGACTACAGATAGTTCGGAGAAGATTCAACCTTTGAATCTTTCAACCTTTTTGAAAAGGGCAAATTCAGGATGAACTATCAAATTCCAGCCCACTCTTTTCTACCTTCAGTAACCGGATGGAACAACAATTGTCTGTCCAATGAAATCGTAACCTCACGTGGTCTGACCACATTAATCACGATTTTCTGAAAGTCAGGAGGCTCATGTTTTGTGTTTTACGTCCCAAATCACATTCTATCAAAAACCATCTCATAAGGCGTTTCGTTTTTGCTTGCAATTTGCCCCAATGGCTTTATCGGTTCCCTGCTATCTTCCTTGTTCTATACAGTGAGAACCCCAAACTCATTTCCCGATCCCTCAAGTTTCTTTCAATTCTCAGTCTCATACCACGGGAACATGTGGTACGGTATGTGCTGACACACAACCTCAAGTGCTGTAAAACATTGGCCAACAAGATTTTATCTGATATTTCCCATCATCTTTATTCTGCCCTCAGTCAATGCCTTCCTCATTCATCCATCCATCCGTTCCACTCACAAATTTATGAAGACACACACTGAAGCTTGCAGTCGCGGTCTATTGTCCCGTATCTCGCCAGATTTCTAACAAACCATGAACTCGTTGCCAGAAATCCGCGCAAAATGCTAAACTAAACGAATGATAAACACCAGGGTGTGCCATTGGTTTCTGATGTTGTTGTTCGTCTTCACATCTTTGAATTGCTGTTTTCAAATGTTTATTTTTTTCACTTTTTGTTGACACCCGGTAGATATGTGGTTGCTGTATATCCCTCTTTCGAGGTGAACAATGCGATTCCTCGTGACTTGACCTAATTAGTAGATGATAGAGTGACAGGTCAGTGATTGAGTTGCTTCGTACGAATAGCAATTTCATGTAATCCAGGCTATCGTTTTCCCACAACACCGTCAGAGATTTTATGCGGCACCGTCAGATTTAAAACCATTCATTTGTGTAACGTGTACACTTGAATTTCCGCGAAAAGATACGTCAATGCAGCTGGTGGTTTAAGTGATTAAATTTTTGTTCTCTATGGAAATAATGATGGATTTGTTTCCCCTATTGCGCGTTGAATAGCAGCCATTGTTGATTGGCCGCTTCCCCCTTCCTAAAAATTTTATTTTTGTGAATTTAATGAGAGGAATTAAAATGAACAGAAATAAAATAAAGAAAATAGATGGTTTAGTGCGTACAACAGTTCGTTTCAGTTTTTTCACTTATTTCACTAGATATCTTTCTCGACTAGACACATTTATAAAGAGGATTTTGTTTGTGCTACGTCTATCCAAAAATAAACGCCGTTGAGTGATACGCCAAACGTGAAGGGTGCTTTCTGTTATCTGAACCGATAGAACAAAGACATCATATTGATGAGAATATCATATCCAAGTGCCAGTTTGTTGGAAATAACTGTTTGAGGATGCAGCCTTTAAGTTGGGGAAAATTGCTTACTATCTGGTTCATAACTAATGCATCGCTATTTCAAAGCATATACGCGTTTTAGGTGGCTCTCCATTTTTTGAAAATTGACTAAATAACAATTAGGAATAACTATTTTAATTATTGGGCAAGTGTTTGAATGTTACCATGTCTATTATTCGGTAACTGATAGGTGTCAAAACAACTGCGACAACTAAGGTTCACGCATGATCATAATATAGACCGTTTGAAAGTGTCAGAGGAAATTCAACATACAGACCAGGTATCTGTTAGGGCGGAGCGCACAGAACCCTTCAGGTCGCGCATTGATCTACGTTACACCATAAGTGCGCTTGCTATGCCCATGGCTAATCGATCGCGGGTTGGATGACCAAGACGAATTGATCATATGGAGTGTCAAGAACGCGATCTGATTGGTCCGTCAACATCTCGTTCTGGTACGACCAATTTACCCACTTATACTTGGGTATCGCGTCATGATCAGTATTACACCGACTGTTGTTCTCCAGTCGTATTGGCTGCCCTGTTTCATTGTGGAGGGCTGGGCTCGTATCGATCGCAAAGTCTTACAAGAACTTAACCGTAGCAATACTCAACTCAAACACAAAATAAAGCGCCATAAATTGAGGGCCAATATCACTTCTGCCTAAGTATATCTTCCTATGTTGATGAAATTGATCAAGGAAAAAAGATGTTTCACACAAAATAAAGCATCACGTATGGTGGCGTTATGACTAACAGTTTACGTAATTGTAATCTTCAGCTAATCAATTTGTTACTCAGCCATGAAAAACTTTACATATACAGAAGCTTTGCCTCAGCCTTGTTACAAACCATTAGTCGTGCATATCCATCGAATGTACGGAGGACGCGCATAGCGCACTTGATAGACCAACAAGTACTTCTGCCACATTCGATATGTGACTTGCACCTTCAAAGTGCAAAGTGATGCTGCGTGACTGGGTTTCTTCTACTTCCGCTCTGAAACTAAATGGCCAGGATTTAGTTATGGTAGAGTAGGTTTCCCACTTCGGTAGTTGCGTGACCAATGACGGTAACGCAGCAAAGGGGATAACCACCCGCATTTCCAAGGCTGCAGTATCATACGCCAGAATGAAACAGCTTTGGCGTAGACGCGACGTTTAACTGAAGTTGAAAGTTCGTGTATATTGTGCTAGCGTTCGTTCAGTCCTGCTTCATGGTTGTGATACTTTAATTTTGCGAGTAGAAGATGTTCGTCGACTAGAAATTTTCGATTATCAGTGTTTGCTTAGTCTAGCCCATGTGGGAGAGAGTGAAAGGTTTAGTAATGTGGGGGTAAGTTTTCATGGGCTTTAAAGTTTATCAAGAATAAACTATCTAGCACACCGAATTCAGATTACTAGGCTTCGCTAACCAGGACATGTATTGCGTTTTCCCAGCTGTCGTCCGCTGCACCGCGCTTTATTCGCTGTAGCCGCTGCAGGCTGGAGGAAACCAGGTGGAGATCAACAGATGACGTGGAGATGAGGCATGAAAAATGCACAGAGCCATTAGATAGAGTAGGTGTCTCGCGCCTTCCAGGTTGATGTCCGAAAGACTTCACAACCGGTTGATTGGAGACACTGAAGGAGGCTATGGCAGCGAACCAACAGCAGTGGCTTTCTTGATGTCGTTTCTTATCAGATCAGAATGCTTGAAACTGTATGTACGAAGAATTCGATTGGATAATCTGTGTTGACCGTCAAAATTCACTTTCTCCCCTCTCCCTCACTAAAGGTCTAATCCCTGTCCACCTTAAATTTTACCACTAACCTTGTATGCATTGCTAGTTTGGCCGCGATCAGTGAAGTTCGCTTCACTGTATTTCGTTGTACGATGATAATACATCGAACAGTTTAGGGTATGTTTCTTAGCAAAGAGACCTGCTAATCAGATGCAAACATGACATTTCCGTGACCAATGTCTGTCAACCATAAGGGGAAGTTTATCTTAGCGCAGCTGATGGATCTGTTCTAATGTCACATTGATGACTCAGCCATTTCCGTCTTCCGTGTCAGTTCATACGCCGAACTCAATATAAGACCGAGCAATTAGCTACGTCATAAACGACTACTTTGTTTGAGTCACATACAGGAATTATGTTATCTATTCACATTGTTTTAGGTGTTTTCCCCCAATGGGCGTCCTTTTTAACCGTCTCCTAGACAAACACCTTTTATTGTTTCAGTGGAACCACGTGAACCACGTTCTACAGAATAGAAACTGGGAATGCAAGCAACTTTGTCGCTACACAAGAAGAATGTAGATGATAGAACCTGATAAACAATATATCAATAATGTTCACCTAATCGGAAAGAAACACGTCTGTCGGTTAATAGTTTGCCAGTAAATAGTTCAATGCATTCGCCTGGAAATTGCCTTATTTTATTTTCACTATAATACAAGGCACAGTTTGCTAGAGGTGTCTGACTACATGAGGATGCAAAAACAGAGCAAATATACAAACCGATGGACAACCTCTTATTACACTACTCTTTTCGTTCAGTGGAGTCAAAGACCCAGGACAAGAAAATCAAAACACCTGTTGAAAACGGGGAGAGATGAACTTTTCAAGTAAACAACTCTATCACTGCGCAGTCGGATAGCCTCATCTGTTTAGGTCCTGTTGATGGCATTACAATCGATGTACCAGTTGATATGTTGTCATCTATTCCACACTTTGTACACATCACCAACATTACAATCATAGTCAGATAGCATCGGATGCATATTATAGCAATGGGGAACCTTCGGATTATTTTTGGCACCGTTATTTATTGATTCCGTTGTTTTGTCCAAAAATACGGCAAAAAAGTAAATGTATGCTCTCCGGGTAAAGGAGACATTAAAGCACGTTACGAGTTATCGAATTCTTGAGATCTGTCGCACTGACACTCATGCAGATCACTTAGGCTTGAACTCGATTATTCTAACAATAATGAATTAATGAACAGCGGTTTTGGGAGTCTGCCATCCAAAAATCGATAAACAATGCAGTAGGGTCTGTTCATGTTGGTTGTGGTTCCAACACGATTCTCAATGCTGGTAGGGAAGTAGGTTGTACGGGCAATGTTTCCAAATAAGATCAGGACAACTGTCCTCAGATCTATTCCATAGAGTGACTCGCAGATACAGAACCCCGAATCGGCGGTAGAACACACGGCTGGGAAATCTACGTGTACTGTTGCATACTCAATCATGAATTAATGGAAATACAACGGCATATCTCAAATTAGGGGCAACCCGGTCTGGACAAAACAATTGGTTCGACGTGCCAGGAAACTACTACTCGGCGGAGGAGTGCGTTGTGGACATAACGACAGTGCTACTTAAAGGGCAGTAAGGACCAATCACAGTGATGGAATAGCGAAGTGACATCAAAGGTGGGTAGAGGGCGACAGATGGCAATCGTAATCAGGGCGTAAGTGAATGAACAACGGACACGAAGAGGGTGTATGAGGTGGTTAAGCACACATGGCGGGTGGTAGCATGTGGTTCACGAGATAACTGACTGCGAGAAAAGAACGAACAGTGACAACAGTGAAGACGGTAGGATAATCAAAGCGGGTGGGTGATGAACAGGTGACCACAATAACGCGAGATAGTTTCTATGCCGAGTCGAGCTAGTTGATTACGCGAATGGATTGATCATAGAACGAGTGATGACAGTTACTATGACACAGATTCCATGTGGGGTGGCGATATAAGATAACGATACCAGGTTGGAAGAGGAACAAATCACGACAATTAACACGAAAGTTGCTAGGTTTGGAGGTTAGGTAATCATAGGGGAATACAGAAAAGTGGAAAGTGACTGACCACGAAGGGGGAACGCCGCAAGTTCCGATCCGGCGGGAAAAGGTCACCAACCTGGGAGGTGATTGGGAACGCACACGAATTGTTCGGTTTTGGATAGAGTACATGTAGGTCCGGTGTAAGCAATTTCAATCACACAATAAAGCACCTTACACAAGGTATTGACGATTGCTAACCTCAGAAGGATCGAAACCCACACGATAGGAAAGTTACACAAAGCTTGTTGTATCTGTTAGAATTCACATGATCTGTACAAAGTAACCTCTCTCCCTGTTTATTTACAATGCACTTGCAAAACGAATACTTTTGGGAGAATTAAACAATATATAAACGTATTTTAAGTTCCCTCTGCCACCCCATCCACATAAAAATATCCGGTGACTGTCTATACTCGTTAGTTGATTATTTAACATTGGGGAATCTTGTTTAAGAGAAACTGTACTACTCTTGGCTTTGTACAATAAATGATGGGTTTCATGTGACGATCGACCATGTTCAGATCGGGCCTTCAATTTTAAAACCATGTTTTCACGAGAATTGTGATTTCCCTTGACGGATTTTATTGTACCTAAAACGTTTCACGGTTTGATATTCTGAATCGGAATTGGGTTGCTTCAACTTCCACCCCACCCCTGGGGTGCACACACATTTGTCCGAATACACAGGACACAAATCTGTCACAGCTGTCACATTGGCTAGTTCGTTCCATAATTTTATCTTCCCCCGAGGTGCACACTGTGAAGCCGGCAAAATCATCCACAGTTGCATATTCAAGTAAGATGTGTCAGACGGGGAGTCAATATCGTCGATTGCTTCCAATCGTTGGAATTGAACAAATTGGAACAAAACACAAGTTTGTTTGATTCATACAGCCAGCACAACTGACAGATCTAATGCACTTCGGAGCGGGATAGGTTCCTAGGCGGTCCCGATTTCATACCCAGTGGACCTAATTTGTCTGCAGACGAGGAGAGCTGAAACACTCTGTCTACGATCGGAACCTGATAATAGATTTTCTCTGCCTATCGTTTAGCCGTGTGAAAAGGCTAATTCACTCCTCCCTTCCACTTCGCAAAAAAAATCAGAGTTCAACTGAAGCCGTTGTGTGAGGGAATAAATAATAAAGCATTTCGGAAAATGGTATAACATATTTCAAATGTTGAAAAGCAGTATATTTCCTGTAAAAAGTATATTTGCTATATTACAAAATGGTGCAATGAAAAAATGTCATAATCTTCCGGAAGGAAGCATAATTTCGACAATTGAATGCCCTTTCAAAACTTACTGGCAATTATGTGGTTAATTTGTCTACACACCGTTACCCGTGATCATCTTTTGCTCAGTACATCCCAACGCATTCAGCTACAAGGTCGCATTTATTGTATTAACTAATTTTGAAACTGGATGCGGTATTTACCTCCTTCAGTTTCGCCCCCTAAGTCTTTAGAGTGATGCACAGCAGCAGAAAATAAGAAATAACGGTAAACGACCATCCGAGTTAATCTCCTCAAACAGTTTGGCAAAACAACACTGTCGTTTGCTTTTCTGCCTTGTACATCAACCCTTGTGCTCAAACCAGTGGGTAGTATTTTAATTGAAATGTTCTTTCGTCAGAATCTGTCACTCGTTTGCAACGTTTAATGCGCATCACTAATTACCATCGGAATGAGTGCGGATGTCATGTCAAAGTCTCAATGGAAATTATGGAACATGGTTGTAGTGATTGGTCATGAACTATGAACTCTTTTGTTTTATTGAACACGATATCCTTGTATATTTCTGATTTCCGCCTATTACAATTCCATTCCGCTTCTGAGTTGACTTCTGATTTCGTTTTGCGTCCAAGTTCTGGAGCGGACTACCAGTGCGCGGAATCCGATACGTAAAGGAAATACAAGTACGAGTACGAACCACAACAACTGGCGTCGCAGTCATTTTGAACCAATGGAGTCCTGTAATTTGGAGAACTTGAATATATATGCCAGTGCGCGCGAAGTCGAAGACTATCTTGAACGGTTGGAGATTTAGTGTATTACGCGGAAAGGACTCGATGGAGAACGCAAAACGGCTTATTTCCTAACGGTCATCGGAAAGGATGCATACTCATTGTTGAAGAATTTGGAATTCCCAGACTCTCCTATATCGTTGTAGTATGAATCCCTGAAAACCTTGCTGCTGAAGCATCTACAGCCGGCTAATTTCGAAGCTGTTGAACGAGCCAAATTTCATTCACTCACACGTGGTGGAAGCCAACCTGTACGTGACTTTATTCTTCAAACTTCAGACTCAAGCATCTCGTTGCAACCTCGGAGATCAATTGCAAACCCAATTACGTGATCGATTNGCCCGGAATTACAGCAAAAGCTCCTGCTCATGCATGATTGCACACTTCATTTGGCTACGGCAGTCTGTGAACTGTACCAAGACGTCTGTGACATTATTTGTGATGAATTCAACTTGTTGTTCGACGCCAGCAATTCCAAACGGTCACCATCCGGACGAAAGCGGTTTTTCGAAAAGGGCTCGAAAATACCAAGCAACATCAGTTCTCCGGCCCGCAATGATCAATGGATTCAAAGATGGAACAAGTGCAATTCCTTTGGTCTAAGACATTCGCGGTTATCCTGCAGATTTCGAAGTGCCAAGTGTCACAATTGCGGTAAGCTTTGCCACATCCAATCTGTCTGTAAAAGTGCGAAGTCGTGTCTTGCCAAACGTACGACTGTCCATTCCTCTAAAGATTTATTGTGTGATTTACAGTCCTTAACTCTAGCCAGTACCAGTTCACGTCCCTCTCGCCATATCACTGGCGACTTCATCACTAATGACTCCATTCACCATACATTCGTTATGGACACCGGCAGTGTTGATTCTTTCATTTCCAACAAGGTATTTCGTCAGTTAAACCCCCAGTTGCACTTTCCCCAACAGACATTTCAGTTAAGGGAATTCCGGGTAATTTTTTGCCCGTCTTAGGATCATGCGAAATGCTTCTTAATGACGATAAATCACAAACATTTCACTGCCCGTTTTTGGTTATTGATTTCGACATTTCGATAATTGGTTTGAATTGTATGAATCATATGCATCTGTCACTTTCATTCGTGTCTAACTCCCATCAATCACTCCTTCGTCACTTAATACTTGAATGTTCCAAGGCAAAGGGTGGTATCAAAATGACTCCTGTGAGTCTCGAAGTGACCGGTTCTCCGGTGTTTATGAAACATCGGATTATCCCACTTGGACTTCGTGAGCCCGTAAAAAAGGCGTTAGATGAAATGGTAAGCAAGGGAGTTTTGACACCCGTAAATTCTTAGGCTTGGGCCACACCAAGTGTTACTCCACTAAAACGAGACGGGAAGACTCCCAGGATATGTGAGGATCATCGAGTCACTGTGAACGGACACCTGAAACAGTCTAGTTGTGCCACCGTAGAACCAGAAGACATTCTGCACCAACTTCATGGATTTAAATTTTTCACTAGTCTAGACTTGAAAGATGCATTTTTTCAAATTCCTCTTGATGAAAAGTCTCGTGAACTCACGACTATTAACACACCTTTTGGTTTATTTCGCTACAACTTTCTACCGTTTTGACTCAGTGTTTCTCCTGCTATTTTTCAAACTACCATTAATTCCATCATTTCTGGCTTACACGGTGTCTGTGCCTATCAGGACGATATAAATGTTCATGCGCCTAGCAGACACTTACATGACAAATGTTTGAGTGCTTCGCTTGAAAGATTCCGTTCTCATAATGTTTCTATTAACCCTGATAACTGTACCTTTGCTACGACTAAACTTTCTTGTTTAAGTTATTTGGTTGATGAATCCGGATTTCGTCCTGACCCTAATAGATTTTCTTCGTTGACTAATGCTCCATCTCCCAAGTCATTCCATGAACTTCGTTCTTTAATTGGTTCTTTACAATACTATTCCAAGTTTATCTCTAACTTTTCAACCCAAGCTGCTCCATTGTTCGATATACAGTCACAGCAAACATTTCGGTGGACTTCGGCCCAGGAACGTGTCTTGAGGAATTTACTTTCCTTTTTATCTACCAGTGCTGTTTTACGTCGTTTCTCCCCACTATTACATTCTACCGTCATCACGGACACATCGCCCGTTGGAATTGGAGCTGTGTTGGAGCAGAATGGTCATCCGGTGCTGTGCATCTCACGCAGACTCACGGCTGCCGAATGTGGG